>JAWPHD010021364.1:0-5000 GCA_037043455.1 Cyrtodaria siliqua | reverse complement strand
AGTAGTAGTAGTAGTAGTAGTAGTAGTCGTAGTAGTAGTAGTCGGTAGTCGTAGTAGGTAGTAGTAGTCGTACGTAGTACGTAGTAGATAGTAGTCGTAGGTAGTAGTAGTCGTAGTACGTAGTAGTCGTAGTAGTAGTAGTCGTAGTCGTCGTAGTAGTATGGTAGTGGTAGTCGTAGTGTAGTAGTAGTAGTAGTAGTCGTAGCTAGTCGTAGTAGTAGTAGTCGTCGTAGTAAGTAGTCGTAGTAGTAGTAGTAGTAGTAGGTAGGAGTCGTACGTCGTAGTAGTCGTAGTAGTAGTAGTCGTAGTAGTAGTAGTAGTAGTAGTAGTAGTCGTAATAGTAGTAGTAGTAGTAGTCAAGTCGTCAGTAGTCGTCGTAGTAGTAGTAGTCGTCGTCAGTAGTAGTAGTCGTAGTAGTAGTAGGTAGTAGTCGTCGTAGTAGGTAGTCGTAGTAGTAGTCGTAGTAGTAGGAAGTAGTAGTAGTAGTCGTAGTAGGTCGTAGTAGTAGTAAGTAGTAGTGTAGTCGTAGTAGTAGTAGTGGTCGTCGTCGTAATAGTAGTAGTCGTCGGAGTAGTAGCTTGTAGTAGTAGTAGTAGTAGTAGTCGTAGTAGTAGTAGTAGTCGTAGTCGTAGTAGTCGTAGTAAGTCGTAGTAGTAGTAGGTAGTAGTAGTAGTCGTAGTAGGTAGTAGTAGGAGTAGAAGTAGTAGTAGTAGGAGTGTCGTAGTAGTAGTAGTAGTAGTAGTAGTAGTAGTAGTAGTCGTAGGTAGTCGGTAGTAGTGAGTAGTAGTCGTAGTCGTAGTGTGGTAGTAGTAGTAGTAGTCGTAAGTAGTCGTAGTCGTAGAGTCGTCGTAGTAGTAGTGTAGTAGTAGTCGTAGTGTAGTCGTAGTAGTAGTAGTCAGTAGTAGTAGTAGTAGTAGTAGTAGTAGTAGTCGTAGTAGTCGTGGTAGTAGTAGTAGTAGAGTAGTAGTAGTAGTGTACGTAGTAGTCGTACGTAGTGTAGTAGTCGTAGGGTAGTCAGTCGTAGTAGTAGAGTAGTAGTAGTCGTCGTAGTCGTCGTCGTAGTCGTGGTAGTAGTAGTAGTAGTCGTAGAGTAGTCGTAGTAGTAGAGTAGTAGTCGTAGTCGTCGTAGTCGGTAGTCGTAGTCGTAGTAGTAGTACGTAGTAGGTAGTCGTAGTAGTAGTACGTAGTAGTAGTGGTAGTAGTAGTAGTAGTCAGTAGTAGTAGTCGTAGTAGTAGGTAGTCGTAGTCGTAGTAGTAGTCGTAGTAGTAGTAGTAGTCGTAGTCGTCGTAGTAGTAGTAGTAGTAGTGTAGTCGTAGTAGTAGTCTAGTAGTAGTAGTAAGTAGTAGTCGTAGTCGGTAGTAGTAGTGTAGTCGTAGTAGTAGTAGTAGTAGTGGTGTAGTAGTTCGTATTAGTAGTCGTAGTATAGTCGTAGTAGTCGTCGTAGTAGTAGTCATCGTAGTAGTAGTCGTAGTAGTAGTAGTAGTCGTCGTAGAAGTAGTCGTCGTCGTAGTATCGTAGTAGTAGTAGTAGAAGTCGTCGTAGTAGTAGTAGGTAGTAGTCGTCGTAGTAGTAGTCGTAGTAAGTAGTCGTCGTAGTAGTAGTAGTAGTGGTAGTAGGTCGGTAGTCGTAGTAGCGTAGTAGTAGAGTCGTAGTAGTAGTAGTGTAGGTCGTAGGTAGTCGTAGTAGTAGTCGTAGTAGTGTAAGTAGTAGTAGTAGTAGTGACGTCGTAAGTCGTCGTAGTAGTAGTAGTAGTAGTAGGTAGTAGTAGTCGTAGTAGTAGGTAGTAGTAGTAGGAGTCGTAGTAGTAGTAGTAGTAGTAGTAGTAGTAGTAGTAGTCGTAGTAGTCGAGTAGTATTAGTAGTCGTAGTAGTCGTCGTAGTAGTAGTCGTAGAAGTAATAGTAGTCAGTAGTAGTAGGAGTAGTAGTAGGTAGTGGTAGTAGTAGTCGTAGTAGTAGTAGTAGGTCGTAGTCGAGGTGAGTAGTAGTAGTAGTAGTAGTAGTAGTAGTCGTAGTAGTAGTAGTAGTAGTAGTAGTCGTAGTCGTAGTCGTAGTAGTCGTCGTAGTCGTAGTAGTAGTAGTCGTAGTGGTAGTAGTCGTAGTAGTCGTAGTAGTCGTAGTACGTAGTAGTCTCGTAGTAGTAGTAGTCGTAGTCGTAGTAGTAGTCGTAGTCAGTCGTCGTAGGTCGTAGTAGTCGTCGTAGTAGTAGTAGTAGTCGTAGTAGTAGTCGTAGTAGTAGTCGTCGTCGTAGTAGTAGTAGTAGTAGTCGTAGTAGTAGTAGTAGTCGGTAGGTAGTACGTAGTATTAGTAGTAGTAGTCGTAGTAGTAGTCGTAGTAGTCGTAGTAGTAGTAGTAGTAGTCGTCGTAGTAGTAGTAGTAGTCGTAGTAGTAGTCGTAGTAGTAGTAGTAGTAGTAGTCGTAGTCGTAGTAGTAGTAGTAGTAGTAGTAGTAGTAGGTAGTAGTAGTCGTCGTAGTAGTAGTAGTAGTCGTAGTAGTCGTAGTCGTAGTAGTAGTAGTCGTAGTGGTCGTAGTAGTAGTAGTGTCGTAGTCGTAGTAGTCGTAGTCGTAGTAGTCGTAGTCGTAGTAGTAGTAGTCGTCGTAAGTCGTCGTAGTAGTAAGTAGTAGTCAGTAGTCGTAGGTAGAGTAGTACGTAGTAGTCGGTGGTAGTAGTAGAAGTAGTAGTAGTCGTGTAGTCGTAGTAGTCGTAGTAGAGTAGTAGTAGTAGTCGTCGTAGTAGTAGTAAGTCGTAGTAGTTCGTAGTAGTAGTCGTCGTAGTCGTAGTAGTAGTAGTAGTAGTAGTTCGTAGTAAGTAGTAGTAGTAGTACGGAGTCGTAGTAGTCGTAGTAGTAGTAGTAGTAGTAGTAGTAGTCGTAGTAGTCGGTAGTCGTGTCGTAGTAGTAGTCGTAGTAGTAGTCGTAGTAAGTAGTAGTAGTAGTAGTAGTAGTAGTCGTCGTAGTAGTAGTAGTAGTAGTAGTAGTCGTAGTCGTCGTAGTAGTCGGTCGTAGTAGTCGTACGTAGTAGTAGGTGAGTAGTGAGTAGTACGTAGTCGTAGTCGTAGTAGTCGTCGTAGTCGTCAGTAGTCGTAGTGAGTCGTAGTCGTAGTAGTAGTAGTCAGTAGTCGTAGTGTAGTCGTAGTCTAGTACGTAGTAGTCGTAGTCGTCGTAGTCGGTAGTAGTAGTCGTACGTAGTCGGTAGTAGTAGTAGTCGTAGAGTAGTACGTAGTAGTAGTAGAGTAGTCGTAGTAGTAGTAGTCGTCGTAGTAGTAGTCAGTAGTAGTCGTAGTAGTCGTACGTAGTACGTAGTCGTCGTGTCGTAGTAGTCGTCCAGTCGAAGCCTTACATACGACGATAGTACTAGTACTTCGTAGTAGTAGTACTAGTAGTCAGTAGTAGATAGTAGTAGTACGTAGTACGGGTCGAAGTAGTACTGTAGAAGTAGTAGTAGTACGACGTAGTCGTAGTAGTACGTCTATCGTAGTAGTACGTAGTCTAGTCGTAGTAGTACGTAGTAGTAGTAGTAGTACTTCGGTACGCTAAACGTACGTAGTACTAGTAAGTACTACTACTACGATACTAGCTAGTAGTAGTCCTTCGTAGTAGTACGTAGTACTACTAGTACTATAGTAGTAGTACGTACGTAGTACTACTAGTAGTAGTACTAGAGTACTAGTAAGTAGTACATACTAGTAGTAGTAGTAGTAGTAGTAGTAGTATAGTAGATAGCTACTAGTACTAGTACGTCAGTACTAGCTAGTGTACTCCGTAGCTACGTACGTATACTACTACTACTATTTCGACGACTACTATCACTAGTCGACTACTATCGACTACGTACTAGCTACTACTCTAGTACTACTACGTACTACTACTACTACCTCTACGACTACTACTACTACCTACTGCTACAACCTTAGTACTACTACCTACTACGACAGCTACGTACTACGTAGCTACTTAGCTACTACGTACTAGCTAGTAGCTAGTACGTACGACTACTAAGTCGTACGTACTAGCTACTACCTACTACGTACGTACGCTAGTACTCTACTACTACTACTACTACTACTACTACTACTACTACCTACTACTACTACTACTCCTACTATTACTAGTAGTACCTACTACTTCTACTAAGACTACTGAACTACTACTACTATACCTCTACTACTACTACGTATTACTCCTACTACGACTACGACTACTAGTACGTACGTAGCTACTACTACTACTATACTACTACTACTACTATCTACGTCTATTACTTTACTACCACTACTACTACTACTAGCTACTATTCTAGCTACTACCGACTAGTATACTACGTACTACGTCTTACTACTAATAACGACTTATTACTACTACTACGACTACTACTACTACGTCTACACTATAGTACTAGCTACTACTACTCTACTACTACTACACTACTACTACTACCTACTACTACTACTTACTATACCTACTACTACCTACTACTACTACTACTACTGCTACTCCTACCATCCTACTACTCCTACTACTACTTACGTAGCTACTACTACTACTAACTACTTACTACTACTAGACTACTACTACTACTGCTCTACTAATACTACTACTACTACTACTACGTACTACTACAACCACTACTACTACTTCACTACTACTACTACCTCCTACTACTACTACTACTACTACCTACTACTACCACTGACTACTACTACTACTACCTTCTACTACTACTACTAATAACTACTACTACTACGACTACTACTACTACTACTACTACTACTACTACTAATACTACTACTACTACTAATACTATTACTACCTACTACTACTCCTACTACCTACTACTACTACTACTACTACTACTACTACTACTACTACTACCTACTACTACTAACTACTACGTATACTACTACTAACTACTACTACTACGACTACCAACTCGCTACTACATACCTACTACTACTACTAACTACTACTACTACTATTATATACTACTAAACTACTACTACTAC
>JAWPHD010021363.1:0-28509 GCA_037043455.1 Cyrtodaria siliqua | reverse complement strand
AGGCAGCATCAATAGGCAATATAAGTAAAACACAAATATGCTCGTGTAAATATAATACAAAAAAACAATAGCCTAGAAAGCCACAATGAAGGTACTCAATGACTTTGCAGAAGCCAGAGCCAGAGCAGTAAGAGAATAAACCATTAAGGGAACGACAAGAAAGATAAAAAAAAAACGTTGTTTACACTTCTAGAAAAAACATCTAACGCGTAAAGCCAGTAAAACAGAAAAAAAATGATTCAAAGGTGTTAGTATGTTTTATCTAGAAGGTAAGCATTATAATATATTTAACATATTACTGATTCTTACTAAACTTACTACACATACACAGTTAGGAATAATGACAAACAGTTCTAAAATAATCTCAAACAGGTAAGAAATGTTACAAATTCTTCAGCATCAACACACACATGAGGAGGAAAAGTAGAAGAACTGGCTGTCCGGTGGTAATCTGAAAGAAAAATATGATGCATGTATATTCTGTAACGAGGCCCGAAAGAAAAATATCTGTGTTTCTGGTTACTCGGTTGAAAAAAATAGGGTAGGTAGGTAGGTTTTTTTTTTTTCTTTTCTTTTTTTTTCGTTTTTTTTCATAGATGTCAAAACTAATCGGATACATTTTAATATATATAGCATCTTTGCTAGGGGCTTAAGTTTTAATTCAAGAATGACACAAGCTGACGCACACAAATCATCTTTTATATTGCAAATATTTGTTTGATTTTTGACATTACGCTTAGTATTTATATCACTTCTCAGTCTTCTGGATATTTTTTTATATAAAACCACATACCTATAAATAACAAATATATAGGATACTGTGAAATGTACGCGTATATCTGTTTCACGTGGCAGTGCGGAAATTATTTTTTTTATTTTTTTTATGATAAAAAACTGTAGGGTCGGCGCCAAAAAATAGGGACGGTCGGGTAACCAGAAACACAAATATTTTTCCCCGGCCTGATCAGAATTATCAAAAAGAAACAGATACACATTAAATAAAACCCTGTTTTTAATATTTTTAGTTCTGAACACATCTTTAAGAAAAACGTTTTTATTGATTGAATATTTATATTGCATTGCCCTTAAATGAAACACTTTACCATGACGCATTTTAAGTCACAGTGAAAGATTTAGTTTTGGGACGAATCTAAAATAAACAAGGTCCATTTTTTTCATCTGATGAACTTGTTTTGTTTGTATAGAATCCATTTATCGCTTTACTCTCACAGCCAAAACATTGATTTTACGACCAGTGTAGGCCCAGATCAACATCCACACTATCTGCAGGCTGATCAGGGTTTACACTGTTCGCCACTCAGCAAGAATGCGTGCGTATAAGCGTTTATTTATCCTCGCTGTATTGCACTAAGCATTTTAGCGAGCAGACCTAGGTTTTAAGTCTCATCCGAAGGACTGGTAAGGTAGGAAATACTTTTGAAATATTTCGATCTCCAAAGATCGAATGAATAACAGTACTGATTGCAAGCGCGGGGAGACGTTTTACTGCCGCCACACTGCACAAGCAAGGCCACTGTTCTGTAAAAAAAGAGTATGATAATGGACCTTTGGAAACGGTCGAAAACGACACATACAAAATATTGCAGTCTCGGTTTGATTGAGACTGTTCATGAGCGGTAGTGAAATATGCTAGCTACCGCTCACGCCCTCTAGACCCGGGTTGAGAAGAACTCAATATTAATAAAATCAATAGTATAAAATTTTAACCATCCCGAAGATGGCATGCATATGGCGGTGGACATGGAGTATCTGTCTTCCCCATGTCGTACGGCGTATGATCCCAGTATCTAATAAAATTAAATGCCCCGAAGAGCGAAATAAACATAATGGAATTTAGTTGGGAGCAGCGGTTATGAAGCTTGCATATCACAAGTAACAGTCAAAAGGCTAAATTAAAAAGCAGACAACATATCCTGTAAGTGGTTAAACAATACCCAGAGCCTTTAATCGGCAGGAGTAGTGGAACCACTGAATCGAAAATTAAGTAAGAAAACAAAACGAAATGAAAAAGTACCACCGATAATTAAATATAAGTATCGGGCTCAGCGATCTCTAAAGATCGAAGAATAACATTACTGATTGCAAGTCAGAAATTATGATTATCGGATGTGGCATCCTAAAACGACGGTTTGGTGGAGGTGCTTTCGTGATTTGTTTTTATTTATAAAAGGCGCAATAGTTACCAAACCTTCAATGCTTGATGTCTGTAATAGTGCATAGCGATGGTTTGAACCTCTACACCCGTTAAATTGTCGAAAATCCTGTCACTTAGCTAGGCTGCTGGCGAAGGAGGCCGATATTGTATACGTTTGTGCGAATTCCGGTAGTTTTTTTGCATAAATGTGATTTTTTTGTTAATTTTGGAAATAGTTGATTTTGGAAAACACAATAACTTTGATTTGCGATTGATTTAAAGAATTATTGAAATATTTTGACGCAATATTTGTTTATTTGTCAGTAAATCAATAAACAATCACTGTAAATCGTGTAAGTGGGTATCTCAGACTTATTACGGTATACCATTAAAATCTAGGTGCATGTTTTACCAAAGTTTTTTCACACAAGAAATGATATATTTTAATATTTGCATTCCGTTATTATAATTATAATTTTCAGCCTTTAATTTTGCATCAATAATTTAGACAATATATAGGCTACATTATATACCATTGGAAGTGGGCTTTTCAGTGGTAAATGAAAATATATGAGCTTTGAAAATTGTTTGAGAAATAAAGATTTTACAACCAAAATACTGTGTTGATGTTAATGAGGAGGCTTCCCACATGTATATTGACTGTACTGTATATAGGACTGCAGACAATTTCGGAAACCTAAAATAACTTTTGTTAGCTTCAAAAGTTTGTAATAAATCGTTCAGGGTGTCTGAATTAATATTTAGTCAATTAGAAATTCTAAAACAAAAATTATGATGCATAATTAAATAGACCTCAAATACAACTTTGGCATTTAATTTGTTTATTTCTAGTACAATTTCGAAAAGGAAGGGTATTTTTAGGACTGTTGATTCAGTTAACTACATGTTTTGTTTGGCTTTATACTGGTAGTGTATTTGTAAGCTTATCAGATTTTAAGTCAAAACTATACTGGATTAATAAATCAAGGTGCTAATTTAATGCTTGAAAACCACTGACACACGGCAATCTTTAGTTGCATTGAAGCTTTAAATGTAGCACCTCAATGCATTAACCCTGTTACATTTGCTTGTAAAATATTGAGATTTCAGATTTCTTCAATATTTTGCCAAATAAAAAGATATATTATTATTATGAAAGTGCAACATTATCAGAAGTCATAAATATGTAAACACTGTTACACAATTTGCTTAACTATTCAAGTAAGCACTATTATAAATGGTTGCAAATAATTATGCAAGTTACGTTGAAAACCAACGGGACACCATGAGTTTTGAATAAATGAAAGATTGCCGGGTGTCACTTTATCATGTTAGTGATGATGTTACCTAAACATATTTAGTTCCCTTATTGCAGTAGGATGAGAATTCGATTGGAGATATCAGTTGTGTTGATGTAGATGGAGGGATACCTTTCATTTCCGGACTGTGGAGTCATCCCTGCATCCCTATAAACCTATGTAAGTTCTATATACTGGAAGTGGTATTACTACACGGACAAGTTTGAAAACCAGCCAGAGTTATGGTCCTTGGTTCTGGAACTGAATCGTTTTCTTATCTACACTGTTGTAATGAAAGAATGTATACCTTCACTTCGAAGTATATATTAGCCTGGTAAGGGCAATTTTAAAACGCCAGTATTGAAGTACTATATTGTGGCTATATAACTGTCCACGTATTGGGTCCACAACAATGAATGTATATGCCAAACTTGTCGGTGTTCTTGTTATGGGACTTCAAGTCATGGTACAGTGCGGACCTACGATGCCATTGCGTTCGGACACTGTGGTTTCTATAGGACCCTATATATCATTATGGCTTTTTCTCTAAAAATTGTGAAGACTCTTAGGCTTGTCATTTTATCGGGGAAAACGCGATTACTGTCTAATTTGTTAAAAAAAATAGTATTGAAAGAAATATAAAAAGATCGGACAGGGAAAGTAGCATTCAAGGAGGACAGTCAACCACAAAACACAGAAACAAACATGCAAACAGACAAACAAGAAGGCAAACGTAATAATAAAAACAAACGACATCACAAACACAAAAGGGTTGACAATAGGGCTACCACCTTGGAACGGTCAGTGACAAAGTAGGCCACTGGGGGTTTAAACCGGTTCTAGGGTGCGCCAAACCTCACACTTACCCTACTGTCATCCCAGGACAGTGTAAATAAAGAAATCCCCGCCATTATCTAATCTCTAACCAACAAGGCAGCATCAGTAGGCAATATAAGTAAAACACAAATATGCTCGTGTAAATATAATACAAAAAAAATAAAAGCCTAGAACGCCACAATGAAGGTACTCAATGACTTGGCAGAGTTTATGGTAACGGTAACCCTGATTGATTAGCTTTTTAGTTATACAAAGATTACGAATATTAAAGTCCTCAACTCGAGTACAAGCTCTTGAAAAACGAATAAGTTGAGACACATACACCCCATAAGAAGTTGATCGTGGAACATCCCCATCCAAGTGGGGGTAATTAACAATGTCAAAATTAAAATCATCTCTCTTGTCATAGATTTTGCTAATTATTAAGCGTTATTATCAGATATAGAAGCTTTATTTAGCTGAAATTCTTTAGGATAA
Organism: Cyrtodaria siliqua; assembly: GCA_037043455.1. Lineage (NCBI taxonomy): Eukaryota > Metazoa > Mollusca > Bivalvia > Adapedonta > Hiatellidae > Cyrtodaria > Cyrtodaria siliqua. The sequence goes on along the minus strand of JAWPHD010021363.1, from coordinate 23,742 downwards.
ATATTATCAACCATTGTTGGAAAGAAAGGGTTGTCAATGTTCAGTATGTCATGATAAGATTACTTGTTGAAAGCGATATTACTTGATACATACATACATGTTTTGTAGGAGGAAGACGTTATAAAAATATATATAAGGTATATTTTAGATACACATTCTTCTATTAATGTTTTCAAAACTAAACACTATTGAGAAACGTTTGTTCGTTTGTATGGTGTTTTACGTCTTTTCAATACATGCAAGGTTATATATGATGGTCGATTTTTGTGGTGGATGCAGACCATCCACTTTTCCTGGTTCTAGTACTGTAAACCTCCCGCCATCCGTAAGAATCTTCCTCACTTACAAGGCAAGATCCCAGTGGGATGTATGGAGATGGTGAGGTGTTCTTAATATTTTCTTTCATAATATTCGCAGGCCATGTCGAACATTAAGGCTTACATCAAAAAAGGCCGGTCTGCTGAGAGAGACAGGCAGTTCAAAATAGAACAGCGGGATTTAAATCATCAGTGGGTGGCATAGAAAGAGCTAGTATTTTTGTTGTTGTTTTAAAGTCAAAACATTCTTATGTCATTTGTACAATACACTTGTTTTTCATAATTCTTTTTGAGGGTCTCAATATTTGTTGTTGAAAGGAGCACTTTTTTTCTTTTATATATATTTTTTTTTTGTGGGTGTGGAAGGGTGGTGTTTGATGTGATGGGGTGTGGTAGTAAGTCGGAGCTACGCACATCACACACAATTTAGGTATCGTGACTAAAGTTTAATAGAATGTGCTGCAAACTCTGTCTTGCGGATTATAGACCCATTCTGTATATAAATGAAGGGTATCCTGGTGTTCCATTTATGTTTGCACCACATGCTTTTTATTTAGATCATAATCATCTGTAATAATGATGATGAGAATACCCCTATAGCGTGTTTGTGCCGAGTCAAAGTCGAATGATGAGAATACCCCTATAGCGTGTTTGTGCCGAGTCAAAGTCGAATGATGAGAATACCCCTATAGCGTGTTTGTGCCGAGTCAAAGTCGAATGATGAGAATACCCCTATAGCGTGTTTGTGCCGAGTCAAAGTCGAATGATGAGAATACCCCTATAGCGTGTTTGTGCCGAGTCAAAGTCGAATGATGAGAATACCCCTATAGTGTGTTTGTGCCGAGTCAAAGTCGAATGATGAGAATACCCCTATAGCGTGTTTGTGCCGAGTCAAAGTCGAATGATGAGAATACCCCTATAGCGTGTTTGTGCCGAGTCAAAGTCGAATGATGAGAATACCCCTATAGCGTGTTTGTGCCGAGACAAAGTCGAATGCTTTTTATTTAGGTCATAATCATCTGTAATAATGATGATGCGAATACCCCTATAGCGTGTTTGTGCCGAGTCAAAGTCGAATGATTTTTATTTAGGTCATAATCATCTGTAATAATGATGATGCGAATACCCCTATAGCGTGTTTGTGCCGAGTCAAAGTCGAATGCTTTTTATTTAGGTCATAATCATCTGTAATAATGATGATGCGAATACCCCTATAGCGTGTTTGTGCCGAGTCAAAGTCGAATGCTTTTTATTTAGGTCATAATCATCTGTAATAATGATGATGCGAATACCCCTATAGCGTGTTTGTGCCGAGTCAAAGTCGAATGCTTTTTATTTAGGTCATAATCATCTGTAATAATGACGATGAGAATACCCCTATAACGTGTTTGTGCCGAGTCAAAGTCGAATTGTGAGCTACGGAAAATATAAGCTATGTTGATTATATGGCCTTTCCACCAGTTTTAATGATTGGATTCGGACAGACGATAAGTTGTTGAAATAACATGTTAACAGAATATATAACATTACGTTGATATATTAACATGCTAGTCTTTCGAAATTGACTGAATTGACAACATCGACGAAAAAATCGCAGTATTTTTGCATGTTTGATGCTCGATTTGAACACATTCAATAAATATGTTGCTGTTTTCTTTGACTTATGACATTCTTTTCATTGGTATAAATAATTTCAAATCGAGGATGTTGTGGCAATAATTGCTGTGTATATAAGAATTTCTTCAATGTTGTTCGATTATTTCAAGCCAACAAAATGGCGGATTTTCAGAGTTTTTCAAAGAGGTACTCGGTAGGGAACTATTTTCAACGTTGCCATACAGTTGTCAAGTGAGTGGAGGCGCCCAAGGTAATAACTACCTGAGCTGGTAATAATTAATTATGTAATAGTGCAATATACACCGATTAGATAGAAAAATGCCTTACTTACTGCTTTTGAAAGAAAAACACCTTCTTTATTTAGGTGCGGTTAAGATTCAGAAATTAATTAAAAATGGACCGTTTTCCACTTGATTTGTCAAAAATGCAAACTTCAATAAAATATAGTCTAAGATGTATTACATATTATTATGATTTTTTTAAAAACACATATAAAGATGGGTCGAATAAAAATTACAATGGAAAATATATGTCCTCCACAAAAAAAAAATAATTTCTGTTTCCTTAATGTATGAGCTGGTAAACAATGGATAAGCAATTTTGACTAATTTTGACTGAATTATTAATATTGTCGACTGTAAGTAACAAATCTAAAAGTAATACGGGCATTCATTGATCTGTATTTATTTCTTTGCGGAAGGAAATAGTCTCTGACTATTATTTGTTTTGAGGTAAAAGTAAACGACATTCGCTGTATAGCACTATTATGTATACTATAAATCACAACAGACACTATATAATTGAAAGCCATCGTGGTTGGACTTTTTGCCACTGGCTATTCCAGGACGGTAACCCTATATGTAATCATTTAATGCTTGTGTTAGTTGTCCTTGTAATTGGTCAGATATCGGTGGTGTATTCTCAGATTCTTCTGTTTTCATACTTTAATTTTGAATAGTTCCACATAATTTCCACTACTCCAGTCTTTAAAGTTTCTGAGTAATGTTTAATCACCCTCGTGGTATGTTGTCTGCTGTTTAATTTACCTTTATTTTACCTGTGCTCCCAACTAAATTTCATTTTGTTTAGTTTGCTCATTTTTTCTCGTTTAGGGCAAACCATTTTGTTAGAAACTGGGACCCTATGTTGGCTATGGAATGGTATAAAATGATCTCATTGAAATTTCCATTTTCACCGTCAGATGCATGCGACCTTCGGGATGGCTCAACGGTTTGTACTGTTGACAATTTAAATATTAAAATTCTGTTCAAGCCGGGGCTAGAGGGCGTGAACGTTAGCAAGCATTTTCACTACAGTTCATGAACAATATCGATCAAAGCGAAATATTTTTTGTATTTATCTTGTTCAGCGATTTCCAAATTTCTAATTTCATGCTCTTTTTGTTTACTTTGAATGCGTGTATTTGGTGGATTCTATCTGTGAATGTTACATTTCCTTTTCGACGTATGCTGTTTTGCTCTACTGTGTAAACATAGGGGAAAAAACAGTGTCGGTGGGTACATCAAAAATAATGTACATATTTAAAACCGAGGTGCTAGCATGATCCAGTGGATAGAACGGTGAAATTAAAACGGAGGATCCGAGTTCAAGCCTCACCGACATAACTGAATGTCTTCGGTGTGTTCTTGAGCAAAACACTTCTCCTAGCTTCATCCGTCAGATGGGGACCTATACCGGTCGGTCCCGTGTATCGAAGTCTATCCTCCAACCAGTAAAAAGAACCATAGGAATAAATTATTATTAAGAGTACGGCAATACTCGGTTCAACACATTTCGAAACGGATATATTCACTGTCGAATGTAATGCATAGTTTTTACACGAACCAGTGGGCATCTTGCAATTTTCTTTCTGTATCATTTTTCATTCACATTAAAAACGTATTTCGGGTTTAAGTTGTTACAAGTGCCGCTATACAGTGATAAACACATTTCAAAATTACGATATGCACTGTGTCACATTTATTATTCTCGAGTTTAATAACGTTTTCGAATTTAAATGTATATTTCCAATGGTATATGAATTATAACATTGCGACATATATTCCATTGTTTAACATCACATATCAATTTTGGTTCATTTACCTTTTGTTCAGTGTATGTACATCTTACCTTCCCAGAGTTACAGAGGTGAGACTTGCAGCACGTCTTTACAACCGACACACCCCAGTAGTCTTTCTTTTCCACAGGAGAGCATGTGGACGATTCGCATGTAGCCATCACTGACTCGTCCTCTGTGTTGTATGTCCTTACAATCTGGAACAGGTGTACACAATTATGAGAAAAAAAAGTCAGGTGATGAGTTTTGGTTGTGTATTATGTAAAAGGTTGCCTATTGTATGCATTTGTTACACTGGTTGTCATTAGTGTAAACACAGAACAGCAATGTGCTTAACAATATAACTCCAGTCGCACACATCGAATATTAACATGTGTTTGAACTGTTTTTTAAATATTGTTCATCATGTAACGAGCAAAAATAAGGAAGTACCCATTATTCTTTCCCTTATTTCCTTTAGGACGCGTATACAGAAGTTAATGTCACTAAGTAACGCTTTTATGTGTAAGGCGGGGAATATTTTTTATATTTATTTTTGTTCAATTTATAGATCAGCCTTCCTTATTAAATATATATTGTGTATATAAAGAGTTTAGTTACAGGGGTATAAAGCGCTATAAACATAGGTAATACATGCTGGATATATGTGCAATAAGCTTAAGGCACCTTTAAAAAAACGTTTTAAATTTCGAATATAAATGGAAATACGTTTGGAAAATTGTCCTATAAAAAACGCACTGGTATCGCTGGTCTGCGAGGCACACAAACAAAGAACAAAATAAATATTCAATGAAAACGACAATACACAAAACAAAGTGAGATTAAGACAGTGTTACCGACTTGCACTCGAGTTGAGGACTTTAATATTAGTAACCTTTGTATAACTAAAAAGCTACTCAATCATGGTTACCGATACCATAAACTTCGTAAAACCTTTGCAAAATTGTATTATCGTAACCCTGATCTTCTTTCCAAATATAAACGTAATTAAATGACTCTTCTGCGACAAGGACTATCACAACCTGTCTTCTATGGTGATGTGATTTATAAACTTCGTAAGATTCTTGGTCATGATCGCTTTCATACTATCTTTGTTAAACTTGTTAAAAAGTTTATCAAAAGAGGTTATGTGCCTATCATTTTGCAACGTACTGTATGCTTGGTTGTGGACCCTTTTACAATTAGCCACTATGCTTTCCTCTTTAATTGTACGATGACCGGACAGGCTGCGGACCCTACCGATGAAGCCTACCTAAAACCCATTGGGACGGTGGCGTTTGATGTTTGTCTACTTTCTTTCTTGTCGTTCCCTTAATGGTTTATTCTCTTGTTGCTCTGGCTTCTGCCAAGTCACTGAGTACCTTCAGTGTGGCTTTCTAGGCTATTGTGTTTTTGCATTATATTTACACGAGCATATTTGTGTTTTACTTATATTGCTTATTGATGCTGCCTTGTTGGAAAGAGATTAGATCATGGCGGGGATTTCTTTATTTACACTGTCCTGTTTTAATGGGATGACAGTAGGGTAAGTGTGAGGTTTGGCGCACCCTAGAACCGGTTTAAACCCCCAGTGACCTACTTTGCCACTGTCCGTTCCAAGGCGGTAGCCCTATTGTCAACCCTTTTGTGTTTGTGATGTCGTTTGTTTTCATTATTACTTTTGCCTTCTTGTTTTCGGTTTGCGTGTTTGTTTCTGTGTTTTGTGATTGACTGTCCTCCTTGAATGCTACATGCCCTGTCCGATCTTTTTATATTTCTTGGAACGGCCAGTGGGCAATGGTTAGCTTATTTCGATTGTATGTGTACACAACCTTGCTATCTTCAGCGCCCAAATTGACAAGTTAGTGTTAATAAAAGTACTTCCCATCAAGAGAAAATCTCTAGCAATAAATTCCACATTCAGAGAAATTAGGAAACGATACACGTACATTGTGTTGTAAAAATATATGAAAAAAGTATAAAACCCTGAGGGGCGAATGTTCATACAAATATCTCCTCTTTCAGGGTTTCAGAAGGTGCAATACTGGAGTCCCACGTGGTTGTCCGGTCATAGCACAAGAGAAAAGTGAAGCGTTGTGACTGACTGTATAGGGGTTAATCACAAAGCACAACATGCCTCTTGGGGGGATTGTCTTTATTTATAATGTCATATTCACCAGCTACTTCACCCGTGATCTATGAGCAAATACTGTTTAAAGTAAGGTGTATATATAGTTTTCATAGTTTTAACTCCCTACGGCATTTTTGTCACTGACCGTTCCAAGGCGAAAGTCGCATTGCAAACCATTCTATGTTTGTCAAATACATATTATTCTGTGAATCACTCTTTGACTTTTAAGAACATACTTATCTTGTTGATTTCATAGTCTGAGAATATTGTGGAAGAATATATTGTGACGTGAAGTATGAGGGCTTTTTATTGGCTATTTTACATGGCTGTCCGCTTTCATTATTTTTACTTTTCGAAGACTATACTATTAATGATAGTATTGAGGCATTCAACCATTTTATTTTATTATTATTAGTTACAGGTATCATATATAGGGAGAAAACATTTGCGAACAACCAAGGACAGACAACCTTTGAACAAACTACGACGTGGCGCCTATAGTTGAAGTTTGGTGAAGGACACAGAAACCAAACGTTTGCTTTCACTTCCTAAAAAGATAGCTTCAACACACGCTGTTATATTATATCTTTAATTTATACCACATTCGCCTGGAGGCACATTGAACATATACCCAAATACATACATAAACGTATAGCTTATATGAGTGGGATCACAATTAAAGATGGTACCATACACACGTTATATAAACAAAGTGACCATGACAGGTGCAAATCTCTAGGATACAGTAAATTCAGTCAATAGTAGATTCAATAAAGATAATGAATATTTACAACGATATGCACGTTCGCAAAGAATAAAATTATAACGGAAGAAATATAAAAAGATCGGACAGGGAAAGTAGCATTCAGTCAACCACAAAACACAGAAACAAACATGGAAACAGACAAACAAGAAGGCAAAAGTAATAATAAAAGTAAACGACATCACAAACACAAAAGGGTTGACAATAGGGCTACCGCCTTGGAACGGTCAGTGGCAAAGTAGGCCACTGGGGGTTTAAACCAGACAATATTTGCGAACAACCTTCGGACGATCTACGGCGATGCGCTATGCATTGTGAGAGACTCACAAATTAAACGCATACATTCAGTTCATGAAACTAAAAAGAATAGCTTCAATACAATCTGATATAAGGTATCTCTTCATCATAACACATTAGACCGGAAGCACAATTAACACATACACGCACACATGTGTAAACGGACTAGGAAAAATTAGGAACTCAGCGGGTTTGAACACGGACCGATTACATGTGAAGCGGGCGCTCTGCCGATATCACCATAAAAATTAGCTCTGCGGCGAGACAGTAGTAACGCGCTTATAAACATATATATTTACATATACCTTAAACTGAGTCCTAGTACCAGGTCCCTACTTACCTCAGCTAAACAGCCGCCAACAGTAAATGTCCTGGTCATGGCACCAATGTAAACGGACGAGGAAAAATTAGGAACTCATCGGGGGTTTGAACTCAGAACGAGTGCATATGACGTGGACGCTCTACCGATATCACCATAAAAGCTAACTGCGGCGAGACAGTAGTAACGCGCTTATAAACCCATCTATTTACATATAACCAAAACGGAGTCCTACAACACATGCTACTAGAGCTATAGGTTAGTGTACGTTTAGCTAAGGTTTACTAACAAATCAAAGCGTGTGAGACATGGTCGTAAACACGTATATACGGATAGAAACTTATACCAGGACATCGTTATTAATCCGTCCGTTTTGTAGCAACAACGGCACAGAAGATATCACTGTCCTCGAGACCTCCGAACTGACAATCTGTATACTTTAGCATTATATATATAACCAATTGATAACTTTCTTTTCATTTTAAGTGTATATTCGTTTGATAATGGTCTTGGTTTATTTCTCAATGCTATTTCAACAAAACACACACTGCATATTTTTCTAATGTTGGAATGTGTAATCCATATTTTCCAGATATACTGTCGAAGGACTTTGGTGCACTTAGAAACGCATTGAATCAAGCACACACACAAGTACGCACGGGCACACGGACACACGCACTGAACAACGATAAATTCTACAATGCTAACAGTACATCGACAAGAAAAAAACGCTATTGATCAACTGACTGGATATGTCAAGTGTGAATGCGTAGTGTTTGGCAACCGGAAAATAATGGGTTCAACCATCGCATAGACTAAACTATTTTCCAGTGAATTGGATGTTAATTTGTCTATAGCAGGTAAAGAAACGGAAAAGTTTCATTATATGCTACTTATATACGGGTTTCCAGCCATGTTTCAGTTGCTTGAATTTAATAGTAAACCAAGCGTTAAACCACTCCCGTTATTTAGGTACACGCCTACCAGCCTTGTACACGGCACACACACACACCTAAGATGAGTATGGATCAATACACTATTTTACCAAGTAATTATTTATTATTCATGTATACACATTCTAGATAAACGTGTAAACATATTCAACTGCACGTTATATGTAAGTAAAATATTCAGGATTATTTAAGTTATAGTGTTAATGCATTTGCAATGGAATTTCACAAAAGGGGACATTATCCATGAATTGTTTTTACTTTTAAACATCCGATGAATAGAATTAACGCTTTATGGTGAAACGTATGCATATCATCTAGGTAATTACATTAGTAGAATAATATTTCAGTTAATTATCATCAGTATCGACAATATCGTAATCTGAATTAAATCATTATTTCTATCAACTTAATGATATACATTAATTTGCTGAAGTTGCTTTTATATCTGGACTACGATACAGTTTTTGTATCATGATTCGACAGTTAAACATTGTAAACCACTGCCATTTAAATTTCCGTTCATATAAATTTGATTAATATACAACACACTTACAGAACAGCCATATCTTTCGTCCATTGTACATGTTGCAGCTGCACCGGCGTCTACTACAGGTTTCAAGCATTCACTTAATGCACACACCGTGTGGTAGCACAGGCTCTGATAATATATATATATAAATCCCAATAATTTAAACATTGTTCTATATGTTTGAATGGCAAAGTGTTAAATAAGAAATATAATATTAAAGAGAACTTTAAAGCATGTGTATACATATCATGGTTCTTAATTTAGAGTTACGGAGCAAAAGCTTACAATATGTTGACAAAGACCTCTTAAACTGCATTGAATCTATTGAGTTTATATAACGGATATACTTTAACCTGTACATCGTATACATGTGATGTAGTGTGATACTGAAGCAAGTTAGTTATGGTTTATATAACTGATACACTTTAGCCTGTATACCATATTTATGTGATGTAGTGTTATACTGAAGCAAGTGTTAGTTATGGTTTTATATAACTGATACACTTTAACCTGTACACCCTATATATGTGATATAGTGCTATACTGAAGGAAGTTAGATATGGTTTATATAACGGATATACTTTAACCTGTACACCCTAAACATGTGATGTAGCGTTATACTGAAGAATGTTAGTTATGATTTATATAACTGATATACTTGAACCTGTACACCCTATATATGAGATGTAGAGTTATACTGAAGCAAGTTATAAGTGCATGTAACTGATATATTATAACATGTACATACCGCTGTCGTAAGAGCTGGAGCAAACCAGACTAAAAAAAATATATAATTACAGAATAGTATGTCATGTTTATGTATCTATTTATGTAAACCAACATAACATTTAATGAAATACTCTGCAAAAGCATACTATTGCATGCACTGGTTATGTATGTATATAACACAAAACACGAAAACGTAAGATTTTAGTATATTGCATACAACCACATATATTATTAGAAATTGAAAAATGCTCTGTATATCATATCAGCAAGCAACAAAACAGTGAGACATGTCCAATGTTCTGCATCTGAAAATCTCTTCCATAATTCTTACACCACAAGTTCCAACTTTCTATTTCAATTCATAATTTAAAGGAACATATTACTTGTATGCATCTCAATAACATGAAAAGTAGATTTAAAATTCGAACAAGAAAAGAAGATTCAATGACGACAATCAACCACAGACACACAAAGAACAATTACAGTCGAACCTCGATAGCTCGAAGTCAGCGGGACCATAGGGATATGTTCGAGCCATCGGTGGCTTCGAGGCATCGAGATAACGGTAAAAACCAAAATATCTATCCGAATTTGTGTACCACCCGAAATAGTGTTACTTGTGTACGTGATGTATCGTTCTCTGTATGTTTTTTATGTTCATGCATGTTTGTTTAAACCTTATAACGGATATATATAAAACATGTAATTGTTACACTGAAAATACAAGAAAACTGCAGTAATGTGTTTGTTTTATCATTTATTTAAAGAAATACCACACTAATAGATTTTAACATACATTCCGGAAGTCCGAATAATGAGAACAAGGTAAGACTGGTTTCCGTACATTATTTAATTAGAAAATCAACCGTGTTTTAATTTATCGTAATTAACAGTAAACGAAGTTCACTAAACATAAATTTTATCTGTCTATTATCGCTTTTCAATCATAAATGTTCGCACCTTTAACAACCAACTTTATCTGTTTTCGCACTATGATCGAACGTGCTACAAACAAATACAAACGCGTCAACAATTACAATTAATATGGCCGACGTCGCATGGCAACGGATCATTACCTTCGATTAAGCGAGGTTTAAATTCACACAAAAATGGATCTTCGGACCGTAAAAAGTATTCGAGCGAGCCGGGGTATTCGAGAAATAATATTCGAATAATCGAGGTTAAATTACATTGAATTATATAGGAGTTGTGTCGGGACCGGAAAATGTGTTCGAATTACCGATGGTATTCGAATCACCGGTGTTCGAGCTATCGAGGTTCGACTGTATATATAAAGATGTATAACAGACAAGATAAGACATCACAAATACAAAAGGTTGACAATAGGGCTACCGCCTTGGTACAGTCCGTGGCAAAACAGTTCCAGGGTGCACCAAACCTCACTCTTACCCTTTTGTAATCCCAGTAAATGGGACAGTGTAACAAAGATATCCTCGCCATGTTATAATCTCTAACAAACTAACATGTTTGAAGAAATGCAGCCATACGATATACTAGTATTCACCGAAACCTGGCTCTCACATTTAAAACCAAATGACGAAATAGCTATACCCACATTTTTTAAGCCATACAGACTCGACAGAAAAGTCAGAATTGGTGTTGGGGCTATAATAAACTTACGAGATCATCTTAGCGCTATACGTAATGATTTGCTATTACCTGGAATCGAAGCACTATGGGTCGAACTGACAATGTCGAATAAAAAACTCCTAATTGGGGGATTTCATCGGCCCCCTGACAGTGGTAACCCTTACTGGGATCTTATTAAAGAGAGTATCGATAGAGCTTTCAATACCAATATAAAAGACATTGTCATTACTGGAGGCTTTAATTGCAATGTCCTTAACACAAACAACAACAGGATCAACAATAATATTAATTCATATTTAACCAACTTATTACTAAACCTACTCATTTTACAGAGTCGAATTCTTCCTTATAAGACCTATTTATTGTCGAAAACAATAATAATATTATAACTCGTTTTGTCGGTGATCAATTCATTCCAAATCTCGTACGTTATCATTGCCCGATTGTGATTGCTCTGAATCTAACAGAGCCAAGTTCATATAGCTTTAAACGTAAAGTTTGGAAATATTTAATTCCGAAAACTTAGATGACATTGCATTGTCTCTTATAGTAATATAATTTTAGAAGTAGTGAACGGTACTATACCTAACAAGATCGTCACTATCCATTCTTGTGAAATTCCCTGGCTATATAGCAGCGTACGCAAACCTATATTACCTAAAGCCCACTGGGACGGTGGCGTTTGTCCATGTTCTTTCTTGTCGTGCCCTTAATGGTGTATTCTCTTACTGCTCTGGTTTCTGCCAAGTCATTGAGTACATTCATTGTGGCTTTCTAGGCTATTGTTTTTTTGTATTATATTTACACGAGTATATTTGTGTTTTACTTATACTGCCTATTGATGCTGCCTTGATGGTTAGAGTTTGCTTCATGGCGGGGATTTCTTTATTTACACTGTCCTGTTTTAATGGGATGACGGTAGGGTAAGTCTGAGGTTTGGTGCACCCTATAACCGGTTTTAACCCCCGGTGGCCTACTTTGCCACTGACCGTTCCAAGGCGGTAGCCCTATTGTCAACCCTTTTGTGTTTGTGATGTCGTTTGCATTTTTTGTTGCATTTGCCTTTTCGTTTGTCTGTTTGCGTGTTTGTTTTTGTGTTTTGTGGTTGACTGTCGTCCTTGAATGCTGCTTTCCCTGTCCGATATTTTTAGCCTTCTTTATAAGACAAAGAAAGCGTCTTCACAAATGTGCAAATAAGTCAAACTCCGATTCCCACAGGAGCGATTTCAAAAAAGAAAGAAACGAAGTAACCAAAGCCATTTGCAAAGCTAAAGCCGATTATCACAACGCATTGACATATAAACTAAATAGTTCGCAAACAAACAGCAAAAATTGGTTTAAACTCTCTAAACAAATAATAAACAATAACCACGGCACACATAAAATTCCTGCGCTATTCTACAATAATATCGCAGCTACCGACGACTTTGAAAAAGCAGACTTATAAAACAACTTGTTCTGTACCCAATCCTCATTTGATACAAGGATACGCAATTACCACAAATTATAAACCAAGTTCACAACTATTTATCTGAAATAACGATTACACCCCAAGAAATTTGGACATTTTCAGAAATCTAGACGTGTCAAAAGCTTATGGACCTGATTTAATCAGCCCCAGACTTCTCAAAGAAGGCTCTGTCGAACTCTCAATACCGCTCTCGATGTAATTTAACATTTCATTGCAGAACTCCTACTACCCATCCTCATGGAAACAAGCAATTGTATCTCAAACAATAAAAAAGCCGACCCCTCTAACACAAGTAACTATCGACCTATTTCACTATTAAGATGTATAAGTAAAACTATGTATTATAGCTGTGTGTTCAAGTATTTATTTAACTTCTTATCCAGACAAGGCATGCTTACCTCTGCCCAGTCAAGATTTATTCCAAGTGATTCTACTATAAACCAACTTACATATCTGTGCAATGCATTCTGTAAAGCTCTCGACGAAGGAAATGAAATCCGAGTATATTTTGCAACATATCCAGAGCTATCCAGAGATATGACATGAAGGCCTACTGTTCAAACTCAAAGCAATCGAAGTAACCGGGAAGCTTCTTGATTGGTTTTCTTTATACTTATCTAACGAAAAGCAACGAGTTGTTTTAACAACGTAACATCAAATTGGAATAAAACCACAGCCGGTGTTCCGCAAGGTTCTAAATTAGGTCTGATACTCTTCTTGATTTACATCAACGATATTGTTACTGAAATCGACTCTAACATAAGTCTATTTGCTGATGACACCACCTTTTACTTGAGTGTTGATAACCCTATTGTAGCAGCGAACACCTTAACCTATGACCTAGATAAAATTTCCCGTCCAGCAATCCTACCTTACTCAGGAACAATGTTAATATACAGGATCTAAAACACTAACCGAACGTGGCAACGTATTGGTATTCTTCGAAGCTTCAAATTCATTCTTAATCGCAAAACATTAGAACACACATACATTTCCTTCATAAGACCGTTATTAGAATATGGTGATGTTGTCTGGTGCAACTGCAATCTAAAACAAAGTAATTCCATTGAAGCCATTCAAATCGAAGCAGCACGAATCGTTACTGGGGCGACAAAACTGTGTAGAATAGTCAAATAGTATGACGAAACAAAATGGGAAACTGTTGCTAATCCACGTAAAAACCACAAACTTATTCTATCTAGAAAATGAAAAATAATCTTACTCCAAACTTCCTTTGAGAACTTGTTCCCCTCGACGTCAATAATCGTTCAACTTACAATTTAAGAAATAGTCCGGATACGCAAATCATGCACGCACGAACGAGTCTCTATAGAGACTCGTTCTTACCTTCTGTTATCCGTGACTGGAACGGATTGCCCGAAAGTGTAAGAGACTGTGGAACATTAATCAGCTTTAAGACCCGTCTTAAGGTCAGAGCCAAACCACAATATTATTTCACACTGGAGACAGAAAAGCTCAAATCCAACATACACTACTTAGATTAGAATGCAGCTCGCTTAATGAAAATCGTTTTAAGAAATCAATAATAGATCTTCCTTTATGTACATGTGCCACGCCAAAAACTGCAAATCATTTCCTACTAGTATGTCCAAACTTCGCGGAACAAAGACGAACACCTTACCATGTCCACGGTCTCAGCACAATCTCCTTTTTGGTTCTTCAGAACTTTCTCATCAATTAAAATCCGATGTATTCAAGAGTGTACAGGACTATATAGTTTCCACCAGCAGATTTGCATCCTAATTGTAAAGAGGCCAGTCAGTGCAGTGGTGTGATGTTAGGGTATTGTATTGAATTGTATTTTCATGAAATTTCCATGAGTTTTTCCTGTTCTCTTTTACTTACCATTTATTTCTTCTCGTTTTCCTCATTACAATTTACTTAAAATAGCAACCTTGAATATGTAGCTTCTTAACGTTCTCATGTTTGTGCTCAGCTATACTCAGCTACCATCCTGATTCCTTATCCTTGATTATTTTATACTGCTTTATTTTCTTACTTTTCATCATTGAAATATTTATGTTACTTAGCCATATCAAAATGTGACTTCTCTGAAAAGAGATGAATTTAATATAAGCTTTGATAAGCTTGTTTTCAGATCTTTACTATAATATATATGTGAACATTAAGAAAAAAAAAATTGTTTAAACCACACAAACATCAACAGAATGGTGTTCTACTCTACGGCACGTCAACATATAAATAGTCCATAATGTGCGCAAAACGAAGGCCAGCGAGTTGCACGTTGTCCGTCTGTTAAGGGCTATTGGGCAGCCATCTTTGAAAAAAAAATCCAAAATGGATGGGGTATGGTTAATTGAAATGTTCATCCAAATGCATATTATAGGCATGAACAAAGTCAATGATATAATAGATGACAGTATTTCGACACTATTGATGTGCGCATAATATCAGAAACAATATTTATTTGGCAGAAATAGTGCCATTTATATTCGAAAAGATTAGTACAATTTTACTCGAAGATGTTTTGTTTTTTATGTTAAAAAAATTTGTCCATAGAAGTGTCCATTTGCCTAAAAATGGCACACGAGACATCATTTCTAAATTAAATACGACATGTTATCACATCATCCAAATGTCAAAGTCAATCATTATAAAAAAACACAAGCTATTATTTCAATGGCATGTACTTTCAAAATAATCTCAATGCTATAGTATGGTGGCACTGACGGGTTTTAACTGTCAAACTATTATAAATGGCAACTATATTTTTTAATGTATTAAACACAACTGAGTGAATGGTGTGAATAGAGACATGGAAAAACAAGAGTACTTTATTATTATATTCGACGAAAAACAGCACCAACTAAATAATAACATATGACCTGTTTATCCAAATGTTCCACCTTAGCGCATGTTTCAATTTACAATTCACATGCATGCTTTTCATGTGTATCATGTGTGTGTGTTGAAGGCACATCGCGTATAAAGAAAATCTTCATTTTAACAATGGTGTACTTCGAATTTGGGATGATGTGATAACATGGCTTCCTTTATTTAGAAATGATGTCTGGTCTGCTATTTTTAGATAAATGGACAATACTATGGAAAAAATTATTTAACATAAAAAACAAGACATCTTCGAGTAAAATTGCACTAAACTTTTCGAATATAAAGGGCACTATTTCTGCCAAATAAATATTGTTTCTGATATTATGTTCACATCAATAGTGTTGAATTACTGTCATCTATTATTGTCATCTATTATATCATCGACAATATTCATGCCTATAATATACATTTGGATGAAAATTTCAACTAACCATACCCCATCCATTTTGGATTTTTTTTCAAAGATGGCTGACCAATAATCCTTAACTTTTGTCCCGAGGGCCTTAATAATTCATCCAATCTATCTCATGACCAGTTTATACTATACTAATTTTCAAAACAAGTTGTATTTATTGAGTAACTTACCTAAGACGATCATCACATATAGCTGCATCTTTGTGTTTGTCGTTGTGTTTCTTCAAGACGATTTTTCGTAGTCACCAAACTTGCGTACCTCTGGTGTATCTTCTGTTCGTTTCAGACTTTCAAAATAAAACAATTCGATAATTTTGTTTGTTTTATAGTTTCTCATACGAAATTACAAATAGATACAAGAAAAAAAAACACAACATTACTAATATCATACATTATAACTTATAATTATAAAATATAACCTTACTAATACTGAATATCATTTCAGATCAGACCAGTTGAAAAGTGATCGGCATTGCATCCATAACAAATATAATAAACTGTAAATAATAGTGAAACAAAGTAAAGCATTGTGTATAATTATAGGTGCCAGTTTAAAGTAGGTTGGCTCATATATTAATTGACTATTTTACAGTCCGTTGTCTGCATGCGTATACGCGTTTATTTATCAGCGTGGTATTGCACTAGCAAGCAGACCTCGGTGTTAAATCTCATCAGAACGGCATGTCAGTCGTGGAATTCTTTTTCAACTATTTTGAAAATTAATCCATTTTTAGTCCTGACTCAGATTGAACTCATGAGCCCTGGTTTACTAATCCGAGGTGTTAACCACTACACTACGGCGACACATATTCATCCATTGTCCGAGGTGTTAACCACTACACTACGGCGACACATATTCAGGCATTGTCTCGCAATTGCAGCAACTGTTGTGGTTCACAGTCAAACATTTCACATAACATTGCATGGTACATTTTTTTCGGAACTGTTTAGCATTGCATTAAGAAATGTTATCTTTAATTAGACAGATTGGTCTTTTATACCAGATGGCTTCTAAAAGTAGATCATAAAAGGTAGCATTCAAGCACCCACCCTCTGCAATATCTGAAACACACCTACACAACTGATACACAACTTAGTGATGCCACTGCGTAACTATGTGTAGGCACTGTAGCCCTAGGCCTACGTATAATTTTCATTTTCAAAAATCGAAAAAAATAAAAAGTCCAAAAGTGCAATAACAATGGAGGAAGGGATGGGGCTATATTCAGATGCATCTGTGTACTTACCTTTACCTTGAAATATACGACAGAATGCACCTAATACATCCTAGCATGAAAAAACGAGGGATCATACTCCCCAATCCCGCTAGGATAAGTTAAAAATGGATGCTGGATGAGGCCATTTGCTTAACGTTCGAAAGCTCTGGACTGTTTACGTTATAAGGTCACGATACAACTGCATAACACTTGGTCAGGCAACCAACCCTAAACTATAAGAAAGCCAGTTATCGCCAATGTCCGAGATTCATTGTTGTACATCGACCGGATTGCCAATTGGTAGCAATGAACGATGTAAAAAGGTGTAAAGAAAAAAGAACACAGGGGCGTAAACCATTATTGAAGACTATTCAAATCAATTAAAGGGATAGGTATAATTCCCCTACAAAAATATATGTGTAGGCATATTTAGTGAGACCAAGATTTAATAGCAAAATCTAATAGAGATGAGTTGATCTCGCATTACTGCAAAATCTAGTACGACCTGCCTCCTCAGTCAGAGAAAGTAAATACACGTTAATGAACGGCGAGATGATTTTTGATATGCACCGTCCTGCGATGGGATGCATACTATAAAGGTCCATGTGTAAAATAAAAATAAATGAAGTAAAAAAAGAGCAAAAAAAGGACACAAGACGTCTAATGAATGAGATTAGACAAATGCGAGAAAATTAATGAGATTCCAACACGTCAAACGATTATTCTTAACGTGGGATTCGAATTTGCAAATGCTATCAGTCGTGGATGCTGATTCCGGTATAACTCTGTTTTATCTATCTCATATATTTAATGTATTTTCTGCCTAAGATAAGCTGCATGCCAAGACGCCCTGAATGTCCAAGAACACAATAGCTATGTTGACTCTCCATTGGTTTTGGTTGACTGATTTCTGCTTTAAGTAATGCTCAGCATTAATAACCGGCAAACGATGGTTTGAACTTGCAACCTCTTTTATAAAGGGTCATAGGCATAGGAACAAGGTGGCCAGGACACGCCCTATATATTGACAGGCTTTGTGGAAGGCGGTTTAGGGGTGGCAAGGGGAGACGGTCAAAGTGGGTGTGGGGGGGGATACGTTTTACCCTAGGCATATATATAGTTACTTGTAAGTTCAAGGTCACATGTCAAGGTGCTGTATTGTTGTGTTCATTCCAATAAGGTAATTTCAAATAATGAGATAAAACTGTATGTGTTTATATATCATGCAATAGTATAGGGTGTGAACAAGCAAGATCGATGTTGGGTCTAAATGTTAAGGTCAGTTTCTGGTCCAGTTTCATTTTATCCAGAGCCAGTGTGTGTTGGTGTTGAGCTCGTACTGAGACAGTGTCTTATTCGTATTAGCGAGACGCGACGCGCAAACGAGCCTTAATATATTGTTCGTGAGTAGCAAATACTATGGGGAGAAAAACAGTGGCAAAAAAGTCCAAACACAGTCAACTCCTTTGTTCAGAGGAGGTCACTCCTATCGTCGTTCCAAACACAGCTTTCTCCATCTGACCCTGGTCACCTGCATTCGCTTTCGCTTGGACAGGTTAACAGACAAAGGGGTTAACGTGACGTCACAATGTTCTTCTGCAGTGACATCATAATCTAACGCGTCATTAGGTAAACACATGCGCAGTGTCTGTGGTAGATGGGTACAAATGGGAAGCAGTGATATTTGGTAATCAAGACATTATGACCTTTAAAGGAAGTATAACAGGATTGGTATTGTTTATGGAACTGTTCAAATATATTATATTTATGTATTTAATTGAAAAAGATAAACTAAAAGAATCATGAAACACAAATTAAGAATGAAAATAAATACGCCTTATATTTGCAGTCCAATTACCGATAGAATTTTTCAAACCTTCAATGTATGCGACAGAAAGCTTTATAAAACCTTGGCGGTATGCCCCTATTTCGTCAGACAGCGATTAGATCTACTCGTAATCATTATGTTAATAACTATTCAAATAGAATATCTTTTTTATATTCAAAACAAATTAATTACAGTGTAAAGTCACCTCCGTTGACACCCCACATTTACAACTGCAAAAGATTTACCGACAATCCTTTCAAAATGTTGACTATGCCATTCGTAATCAGTGATGCATCAGGTTTATCCGGTTTTAAATTCAATCGAGCGACCTTAATTATGCGACATAGTTTATTAAATGTTCCATTGAATAATCATTCTGAAATGTAAAAAAAAAAAACGACCGTTTTATTAAACATCTTACAATAATTCTGGTCGTAAATCAAATTCAAAATCGTCTACTTGTGTCCACAAAAACATTGAATGCAGACAATTATGTGTGCTCGTAGTGTATCACATGTATAAGAAAATGTATTTAAATTGCGTTTATTTGTAAAGTGTAATTCATAGTAAAAGCAATTAAGAAATATAAAAGAAAACAAGTGTTACTGAAACGAGATTATATCTGTTATCACTAACTTGCCGCATTTTCTTTAATGTGGGGTGTACTTTTCCACAAGAGCAAAGTTTATGGAAGTGGGTGGTGGGGTGGGAGGGTAGGGGGTGCATAACAGTATATATACACATTTGGCAACAGGATGTACTAAAAAATGCACATATTTGGATATAGGTAAATACAAAATTGTCGTGGATGCAAGCCCCCGGATCCGCCTAGTAACATACTTTCACTTTTGGAGCCTGCACATTCAATTAACGTAGCTACGCCATTGGTTGTAAATTTTAATTGTTAGTTATTGCGCTGTATTATAAGAAACGGTTAATGTTCCATCTATATCTATGAACCGTTATTTCACGGTTTAAACTGGTCATTTTATAAATGTTTATATTTTTTTTAAAAAGGTAGCCCCACAGCCGGGACATATAGGTTAAACTTTTTCAATGAGTAATATTTATAAAAGACTGAGCCAGAGAGTTCTGGGCCTTTATCAGATGTATTCTTGTATCATGCTGAAGATGTGTTCACAGTTTCATTGTTGTAGACCTTAAATACTTTAATCATTTGTCAGATAAATGTTAACAGACAGACGGACGGACAACGTCATGTCCTTACGGGCGTATAAAAAGCGAGTTTGCTATCAACTGCCCTATCCAGACATATCGAAATATTTTTAAACCTACCGGTCCGCATACTAGCATGAACCAGAACTACTTGTTAGGGTGTGCACACAACCAAATATTGGGTCTAAATGTTCAGGTCAATGCCTGTTTGTTTGTTTTGTTTGTTTGTTTGTTTGTTTGTTTGTTTGTTTGTTTGTATGGTATTTTACGTCATTTTCAACAAATGTAAATGTCATACATGTTGGTGTCTGATCCATAATTTATTTTCCTTTGAAGTCCGGTGTATGAGGCCATGCCTTTTTCATATTATTTTATTATTTACACCACTATTGATCAATTGATTTTTTAAGTCACCCTACCCTAGAAAAATGGAATGTTCCGCCGTCGCCATTTTGGTTTTCGTCTGTCAAAAATATGTACATGTAAACAGTGGGGTCAAAATGATGTTTTAGCTTTGCAAAGCTTAGAGGATGGCTACGCGAAGATTGCAAACAGATTCAGGAGCGTCCGTTTTCATTCTTTTCAATCATATCAGGTATAAAAACATATAGAAAGTAATAAAAATATATATCGATTCATATTCGACGTCTATGCACCTTCAAATGCACAGTAGGCATGACATTTCCCATCAATAATGACTCCGTCATGGATCGAATCCACGCAGTGCGAGGTATTTATCTCTATAGCCAATACCATATCCACTGAGCTACAATGGTCGCTCATTTTAAAGGGACAAACGGCAATCTTGAAGTGTTTGAAATGAGTGTTTCGATTTACATATCCAGGCTCATCTTTACTGGTTACATTTAAATAGATCAAATTGTAAGTATTCACTATTTCGTCTTATTATACACTCACACTTACCCTACTGTCATCCCCATAAAACGAACAGTGAAAATAAAGAAATCCCCGCCATGAACTATTCTCTATCCAACAATAAAACAACAATAAAACAGCAATACAATATCTTTAAAGCCCCTTTGTCCTTTTTGCCACTGCCCTTTCCAGGGCGGTAGTCCTGTTGACCTTTCCAGGGCGGTAGTCCTGTTGACCTTTCCAGGGCGGTAGTCCTGTTGACAACCATTATTTATTATAATTACTGTAATATATACTATAGTATAGTATTAATAGAATATAATAGCCATATAAATGTATCTAATGTAAATATGTGCTCTCCAGACAAACACAATTAATCCAAACGCCATGCTATATAACAATATAACCGTTAGCCACACGTGTTGATGTATGATTTGCGTTGCTTGTTTGTTATTTCAGGGCTTTTTTACCTTATATAACAGAGGCCTGTAAAGGGCCTCTTCCCAACAGAAAATTGGACTGTTTTTTCCCAACTGTGGCAGAAATATTTCCCAATCGGAAAACAGAATTTGAGAAAAAGCATGAATTCTGCAGTGTGTTTTTGGCTGCTAAATAAATTCCGACTTGGAAAAGTTAATAATTATGGTTAATAATGGATGACAATATAAATAAAGTATATTAATGTCATATTTACTTAAATTATGAAACCTTGTATTTTTCCCGAAATGAGAAATAAGCGCGTTCTTTTTTCCCAAAATGGACAGGCCTGGGCCTCTTCCCAATTTTGTGGAAAAAAGCCCTGTATTTACAATACAGATGGAGGTTTTATCCCTGCTTTCAAGTAAATAAACTATAGATGGCGCAATCGGTTAAATGGCAGTGCAAAATGTTGAATATAACTTTGATTTTGACTGCGAATTCGTTTTGGTGGGAATCCGACGCGCATCACGCTGATATGACGTAACCAGTATGGTGACCTTCGATATATATTCGAGTAATGCTGCGAGCAGTGTACGAGGTTACTCTGGAATCTGGTATAGCCAGAGTTTTTCAAATGCAAAATGGTTAATTAAATCATCCTACCAAAAGTTGAAAGATATATTTATTCAAAACTGGCATTCAGAAATAGATAGAACATCTAACACCAATATTTATAAATTATTTAAAACAGAATTTAAACAAAGCATCTATATTAAAATGTTACCAACCTATTACTGTAAACTACTCATCAGGTTTCTAACGAGAAATCATAAGCTACCAATCGAAGTTGGCCGTTGGAGATCCATCCCGAATAACGAAAGAAAGTGCCCTCATTGTAATGATATTGGTGATGAGTTTCACTACCTATTAAAATGCTCAAAATTTGAAGATATTAGAAAAAAATATATCCAAAGGTACTATTATACAAGGCCAAATATGTTAAAATTTCAACAGTTACTCTCAACTGAAAATGTACAGGAACTTAAAAGGCTAAGCTACTTTATAGAGCAAATAGTTAAAACTATGCATATGGCTTAAAATATTATTAAGAACAATAATAATAATGAATACATAAATTAAATAATAATAATAACTTTATTCTTTTTCTGTTTCTAGTATGGTTACCATTATTATACTAGAATGAAACTCAATCTTAAAGCTTTACTACCTGAACTGTCCTTTACGAGTTCTTATTTTTCGTTTCGGTAAGACTAATACTTATTGGAAGTCATAAAGGTTATGGCTAACAAACAAATGTAAATATGTTGATGTAAATATTTGTGTAGAATGTAAAGCATAATATTTGTAAGAAGTATGAGAGTTGGATGCAAGCCTATATTGTACCATTCAGTATGTAATGGTTGTTTATTTTGTTACACATGTACACAACAAATACTGTCCTTCAAATGTAAATGGTGTTACTTTTGACTGTCCTTGACGAAAACTATTTTCTTAAAAATAAGACGCTATCCGAATAAAGTTTCAGCGACATAAACTTTTTAAGCTATTACCAAAAAAATGGTCTTCTAAATCAAGATTCAATTCAATTATTATTTAACTGTTAAATTTTGAAATATGACTACTCTATTTATAAATTGTTTGTCCATTGTTATATTTAGAAGAAGCAAGTATACGGTATACCTACAGTTAATAGCCTTAATACACAACAAACCAAATTTCCAATAATTGTCTAAAAATAGAAAATATACATGTCAGACAATCCAGTACACTAAAAATTGTAAACTACAACTAAATGTATATTGTCATCATACATGC
The DNA here is from genome assembly GCA_037043455.1 of Cyrtodaria siliqua. Lineage (NCBI taxonomy): Eukaryota > Metazoa > Mollusca > Bivalvia > Adapedonta > Hiatellidae > Cyrtodaria > Cyrtodaria siliqua. Next base: position 308 of record JAWPHD010021363.1, on the reverse strand, counting down.
TTATTTTAATAGAGACCGGGACTAGAGATAGCACCCTTTACTTACGCATAAACTACTTTATCTTAATTCATAAACGTTCTATAAAAGATTAAATAGGTTCGATTTCTGTAAACAACACGTTTCACGTCCATATTGGAAAATGTATTGTACTTACTCATTATTCAATACATTCGTCCTTTTATGTTTCGTCCTAAATGAACATTTAATAAAAAATAATAATAATGATATGCGGTATTTATATTACATTCTCATTTTAATTTATTATTCAATGCAACCTAATTAACAAATTGATATTAGCTGTTTAAATA
>JAWPHD010021362.1:0-28510 GCA_037043455.1 Cyrtodaria siliqua | reverse complement strand
TTGGTTATTTAACAATCCAAAACCACTATCAAATATATGTATGCATACGATACTACTATATGGGAAGCCATAACCGCCAAAATGTGGAAATTTACAAACCATTCAAATGACAGGCCTTGTAATTCAACATGAAGTCATTTGATGACGTATATACTGATTCGATGCGACGTGTAAACTCTGTTCATTCGTTACAAAGTGAATTAATACGGTTCGAAATGAAATGATACGGTGTAAAATGTCAAACCATACGACACAAAATGAAATCATTCAGTACAATGGACAAACCAATTTGACAAAAAAGCTAATGCAATACAATAAATACAAGTCGGTACGATGAAACTTAAATGATTCATCGAAAAAATGTGAAGTGATACACAACACAGTAAATCAGTATGATGCAATATGAATCGGTTTAACGCAAACACATTTAGTCTGGTGGTAAGTAAAATAATCGGACGAAAACAAAAGTCAGTGCAATACCGTTATGCCTTTGATATATGAATATGCATTACTTCAATGTTGTAAACAATGTAAAATACTCAAATACTCTTCATTTGTATAGCTTTTATTTTTGAAAGATTTTGTTAAACACACGATTCATAAATTTGTTTACAAAATACTATTTGTACAATAGAAGAAACAGGATTAAATCAAACGTAAACTACTGATGATAAAAATACTTGTGATGTCTTTTCCTTTGCAAGCATTTATAAATTTAAACTTATTTGACTCTTACCAGTTTACACGTATTATCACCCAACATAAAATACAGATTAGTGAGATCAATGCCAAGGGATATAAGGTAGAGTTTTACCGTCACACTCCTAGTGCATCTGCGTTTAAAATATAACCGGAAAGATATAATGTACACTCTTACCGCCACATCCTAGTCCATCTGCGTTTACAATATAACCGGAATGATACAAGGTACAGTCTTACCGTCACACCTAGTCCATCTGCGTTTACAATATAACCGGAATGATAGAAGGTACAGTCTTACCATCACATCATAGTCCATCTGCGTTTACATATAACCGGAATGATACAAGGTACAGTCTAACCGTCACACCCTAGTCATCTGCGTTTACAAATATAACCGGAATGATCTTACCGTCACAACCTAGTCCATCTGCGTTTACAATATAACCGGAATGATACGAGGTACAGTCTTACCATCACACCCTAGTACATCTGCGTTTACAATATAACCGGAATGATCTTACCGTCACACCCTAGTCCATCTGCGTTTACAATATAACCGGAATGATACAAGGTACAGTCTTACCGTCACACCCTAGTACATCTGCGTTTACAATATAACCGGAATGATCTTACCGTCACACCCTAGTCCATCTGCGTTTAAAACATAACCGTAATGATACAAGGTACAGTCCTACCGTCACACCCTAGTCCATCTGCGTTTAAACCAGAACTGGTAATATATAGTGTACACTCTTACCGCCACTTCCTAGTCCATCTGCGTTTATAATGTAACCGGAAAGATATAATGTATACCACCCTTACCGTCACATCCTAGTCCATCTGCGTTTAAAACATAACCGGAATTACAGGAACATGAAAAACTGCCTTCCACATCTGTACATGTGTGAACACACCCACCGTTGCCGGATAAACATTCGTTTATATCTAAAATGAAGATAAATAACACATTGTTCAATACAATGCAGCTATGACTGATATAAAATATGTTATTGCAATATGTCCAGCAATAGCAATGCAATGGGAATTTATGTCCCGTTAACACATCAAAGTTCACATGGGTCAGCGACCTCAGAGAGATATGATGTGCATGTGAAATGTAGATTATTTTCATTATAATCGCTTCCACCAGAAACTCACGAGAGCAGAGGTCATCTGCAGCTATAGTGTAATACAATCGGCTTATTCAACGAGCTCCCGAAGCTGATATAGTAATAACAAACAGTCACTTGGGTTAGACACGAATCAGTTATTCTAATCAGGTGTAAGAAGATTTCCTATCCTGATAAAAGCGTAAATTGTTCAGCGATTAGATATTGTCAATTTGCTTGTTGTTTTATAGTGAACATATGTCGACAGTATACCTTGTATAAAATGTATTTGTCCGTTTTGATAAGACAATATTAGTACAATAGTATAATTCCTTATCAGTATTAACCCTTAGATTGATAAGGGTGATGCAATAGCCTTTGCGTCTATTGTAAACCCAGATTTACAATATCCGGCTGCTCATCAGTCATTTCTTAAACACTCTCCTTTGTAACATAAATGGATTGGTCTAAATTTAAAGAAATGAAAGTCCATTATACAATCATGGCGAGCTAAGGGTTAACGAACGTTTGACATGTATCATATACGTACTGCATTTCGTAATATACATATGTTAAATATACATGTAGTTTCAAATAATAATACACGATTGATTTTGTATATTTCCAGGTATACACAAGACAAATGCAATAAATGAAAATATATTTTATCTTAATTAATTGTATATTTTTGCATCAAAGTATGAAATAAATGTGTCCGCGGTATTTCCTAATTGCGCAGTGCCTTCATATCCTACTTATATACCTCAACGGACATGCAGGCGCATACAAAACCATCGTAACATAATACACGTAAGAGCACGCCTTTCTTTGATCGAAGAGCGTTCGTCTTCTTTTACAATTAAGGAAAAAAACGCTGCTAATTAACACATTCGAAATTTATCTGACATAACGAGCAAACAACCAGATGTATGCCTTGCAATATAATTTGTACAATTAAATTATTTAATTATTATTTGTTTCTATGCGTGTGTGTGGTTGACTATGGTCCATGAATGCAACATTTCCTGTTTGTTTCTGTGCGTGTTGATGGTTGACTATGGTCCTTAAAAGCAACATTTCCTGTTTGTTTCTGTGCGTGTGTGTGGTTGACTATGGTCCTTGAATGCACCATTTCCTGTTTGTTTCTGTGCGTGTTTGTGGTTGACTATGGTCCTTGAATGCAACATTTCCTGCTTGTTTCTGTGCGTGTCGATGGTTGACTATGGTCCTTAAATGCAACATTTCCTGTTGGTTTCTGTGCGTGTGTGAGGTTGACTATGGTCCTTGAATGCAACATGTCCTGTTTGTTTCTGTGCGTGTTGATGGTTGACTATGGTCCTTAAATGCAACATTTCCTGTTTGTTTCTGTGCGTATGTGTGGTTAACTGTGGTCCTTGAAAGCAACATTTCCTGTTTGTTTCTGTGCGTGGGTGTGGTTGACTGTGGTCTTTGAATGCACCATTTCATGTTTGTTTCTGTACGTGTGTGTGGCTTGACTATGAAGCTTGAATGCAACATTTCCTGTTTGTTTCTGTGCGTGTTTGTGGTTGACTGTGGTCCTTGAATGCACCATTTCCTGTTTTTTTCTGTGCGTGTGTGTGGTTGACTGTGGTCCTTGAATGCAACACTTCCTGTTTGTTTCTGTGCGTGTGTGTGGTAGACTGTGGTCCTTGATTCCAACATTTTCTGTTTGTTTCTGTGCGTGTGTGTGGTTGACTGTGGTCCTTGAATCAAGCATTTCCTGTTTGTTTTTGTGCGTGTGTGTGGTTGACTGTGGTCCTTGAATGCAATATTTCTTGTTTGTTTCTGTGCGTGCGTGTGGTTGACTGTGGTCCTTGAATGCAACAAATCATGTTTGTTTCTGTGCGTGTGTGTGGTTGACTGTGGTCCTGGAATGCAACATTTCCTGTTTGTTTCTGTGGGTGTGTGTGGTTGTCTATTGTCCTTGAATGCAACATTTCCTGTTTGTTTCTGTGCGTGCGTGTGGTCGACTATGGTCCTTGAATGCAACATTTCCTGTTTGTTTCTGTGCGTGTGTGTGGTTGACTGTGGTCCTTGAAGGCACCATTTCCTGTTTGTTTCTGTGCGTGTTTGTGGCTGACTGTTGTCCTTGAATGCAACATTTCCTGTTTGTTTCTGTGCGTGTGTGTGGTTGACTATGGTCATTGGATGCAACATTTCCTGTTTGTTTCTGTACGTGTGTGTGATTGACTATGGTCCTTCAATGCAACATTTCCTGTTTGTTTCTTTGCGTGTTGATGATTGATTGTGGTCCTTCAATGCAACATTTCCTGTTTGTTACTGTGCGTGTGTATGGTCGACTGTGGTCCTTGAATGCAACATTTCCTGTTTGTTTCTGTGCGTGTGTGTGGTTGAATGTTGTCCTTGAATCAACATTTCCTGTTTGTTTCTGTCCGTGTTGATGGTTAACTAAGGTCATTAAATGCAACATTTCATGTTTGTTTATGTCCGTGTTGATGGTTGACTATGGTCCTTGAATGCAACATTTCCTGTTTGTTTCTGTGCATGTGTGTGGTTGACAGTGGTCCATGAATGCTACATTTCCTGTTTGTTTCTGTGCGTGTGTGTGGTTGACTATGGTCCTTAAATGCAACATTTCCTGTTTGTTTCTGTGCGTGTGTGTGGTCTACAGTGGTCCTTGAATGCGACATATCCTGTTTGTTTCTGTGCGTGTGTGTGGTTCACTGTGGTCCTTGAATGCAACATTTCCTGTTTGTTTCTGTGCGTGTGTGTGGTTGACTGTTATCCTTGAATGTAACATTTCCTGTTTGTTTCTGTCCGTGTTGATGGTTGACTATGGTCATTAAATGCAACATTTCCTGTTTGTTTCTGTCCTTGTTGATGGTTGACTATGGTCCTTGAATGCAACATTTCCTGTTTGTTTCTGTGCGTGTGTACGGTTGACTGTGGTCCTTGAATGCAACATTTCCTGTTTGTTTCTGTGCGTGTGTGTGGTAGACTATGGTCCTTAAATGCAACATTTCCTGTTTGTTTCTGTACGTGTGTGTGGTAGACTGTGGTCCTTGATTCCAACATTTTCTGTTTGTTTCTGTGCGTGGGTGTGGTTGACTGTGGTCCTTGAATGCACCATTTCCTGTTTGTTTCTGTACGTGTGTGTGGCTTGACTATGAAGTTTGAATGCAACATTTCCTGTTTGTTTCTGTGCGTGTGTGTGGTTGACAGTGGTCCTTGAATGCACCAGTTCATGTTTTTTCTGTGCGTGTGTGTGGTTGACTGTGGTCCTTGAATGCAACACTTCCAGTTTGTTTCTGTGCGTGTGTGTGGTAGACTGTGGTCCTTGATTCCAACATTTTCTGTTTGTTTCTGTGCGTGTGTGGGGTTGACTGTGGTCCTTGAATCAAGCATTTCCTGTTTGTTTTTGTGCGTGTGTGTGGTTGACTGTGGTCCTTGAATGCAACATTTCTTGTTTGTTTCTGTGCGTGCGTGTGGTTGACTGTGGTCCTTGAATGCAACAAATCATGTTTGTTTCTGTGCGTGTGTGTGGTTGACTGTGGTCCTTGAATGCAACATTTCCTGTTTGTTTCTGTGGGTGTGTGTGGTTGTATATTGTCCTTGAATGCAACATTTCCTGTTTGTTTCTGTGCGTACGTGTGGTCGACTATGGTCCTTGAATGCAACATTTCCTGTTTGTTTCTGTGCGTGTGTGTGGTTGACTGTGGTCCTTGAATGCACCATTTCCTGTTTGTTTCTATGCGTGTCTGTGGTTGACTGTGGTCGTTGAATGCAACATTTCCTGTTTGTTTCTGTGCGTGTGTGTGGTTGACTATGGTCATTGGATGCAACATTTCCTGTTTGTTTCTGTACGTGTGTGTGGTTGACTATGGTCCTTCAATGCAACATTTCCTGTTTGTTTCTGTGCGTGTTGATGATTGACTGTGGTCCTTCAATGCAACATTTCCTGTTTGTTACTGTGCGTGTGTGTGGTCGACTGTGGTCCTTGAATGCAACATTTCCTGTTTGTTTCTGTGCGTGTGTGTGGTTGACTGTGGTCCTTGAATGCTACATGTCCTGTTTGTTTCTGTGCGTATGTTTGGTTGACTATGGTTCTTAAATGCAACATTTCCTGTTTGTTTCTGTGCGTGTGTGTGGTCTAATGTGGTCCTTGAATGCGAAATATCCTGTTTGTTTCTGTGCATGTGTGTGGTTGACTGTGGTCCTTGAATGCAACATTTCCAGTTTGTTTCTGTGCGTGTGTGTGGTTGACTGTTGTCCTTGAATGCAACATTTCCTGTTTGTTTCTGTCCGTGTTGATGGTTGACTATGGTCATTAAATGCAACATTTCCTGTTTGTTTCTGTCCGTGTTGATGGTTGACTATGGTCCTTGAATGCAACATTTCCTGTTTGTTTCTGTGCGTGTGTGTGGTTGACTGTGGTCCTTGAATGCAACATTTTCTGTTTGTTTCTGTGCGTGTGTGTGGTTGACTGTGGTCCTTGAATGCACCAGTTCCTGTTTTTTCTGTGCGTGTGTGTGGTTGACTGTGGTCCTTGAATGCAACACTTCCAGTTTGTTTCTGCGCGTGTGTGTGGTAGACTGTGGTCCTTGATTCCAACATTTTCTGTTTGTTTCTGTGCGTGTGTGTGGTTGACTGTGGTCCTTGGATCAAGCATTTCCTGTTTGTTTTTGTGCGTGTGTGTGGTTGACTGTGGTCCTTGAATGCAACATTTCTTGTTTGTTTCTGTGCGTGCGTGTGGTTGACTGTGGTCCTTGAATGCAACAAATCATGTTTGTTTCTGTGCGTGTGTGTGGTTGAATGTGGTCCTTGAATGCAACATTTCCTGTTTGTTTCTGTGGGTGTGTGTGGTTGGTTATTGTCCTTGAATGCAACATTTCCTGTTTGTTTCTGTGCGTGCGTGTGGTCGACTATGGTCCTTGAATGCAACATTTCCTGTTTGTTTCTGTGCGTGTGATTGGTTGACTGTGGTCCTTGAATGCACCATTTCCTGTTTGTTTCTGTGCGTGTCTGTGGTTGACTGTGGTCCTTGAATGCAACATTTCCTGTTTGTTTCTGTGCGTGTGTGTGGTTGACTATGGTCATTGGATGCAACATTTCCTGTTTGTTTCTGTACGTGTGTGTGGTTGACTATGGTCCTTCAATGCAACATTTCCTGTTTGTTTCTGTGCGTGTTGATGATTGACTGTGGTCCTTCAATGCAACATTTCCTGTTTGTTACTGTGCGTGTGTGTGGTCGAATGTGGTCCTTGAATGCAACATTTCCTGTTTGTTTCTGTGCGTCTGTGTGGTTGACTGTTGTCCTTGAATCAACATTTCCTGTTTGTTTCTGTCCGTGTTGATGGTTGACTATGGTCATTAAATGCAACATTTCATGTTTGTTTCTGTCCGTGTTGATGGTTGACTATGGTCCTTGAATGCAACATTTCCTGTTTGTTTCTGTGCATGTGTGTGGTTGACTGTGGTCCTTGAATGCTACATGTCCTCTTTGTTTCTGTGCGTGTGTTTGGTTGACTATGGTCCTTAAATGCAACATTTCCTGTTTTTTTATGTGCGTGTGTGTGGTCTACTGTGGTCCTTGAATGCGACATATCCTGTTTGTTTCTGTGCGTGTGTGTGGTTGACTGTGGTCCTTGAATGCAACATTTCCAGTTTGTTTCTGTGCGTGTGTGTGGTTGACTGTTGTCCTTGAATGCAACATTTCCTGTTTGTTTCTGTCCGTGTTGATGGTTGACTATGGTCATTAAATGCAACATTTCCTGTTTGTTTCTGTCCGTGTTGATGGTTGACTATGGTCCTTGAATGCAACATTTCCTGTTTGTTTCTGTGCGTGTGTGTGGTTGACTGTGGTCCTTGAATGCACCAGTTCCTGTTTTTTCTGTGCGTTTGTGTGGTAGACTGTGGTCCTTGATTCCAACATTTTCTGTTTGTTTCTGTGCGTGTGTGTGGTTGACTGTGGTCCTTGAATCAAGCATTTCCTGTTTGTTTTTGTGCGTGTGTGTGGTTGACTGTGGTCCTTGAATGCAACATTTCTTGTTTGTTTCTGTGCGTGCGTGTGGTTGACTGTGGTCCTTAAATGCAACAAATCATGTTTGTTTCTGTGCGTGTGTGTGGTTGTCTGTGGTCCTTTAATGCAACATTTCCTGTTTGTTTCTATGCGTGCGTGTGGTCGACTATGGTCCTTGAATGCAACATTTCCTGTTTGTTTCTGTGCGTGTGTGTGGTTGACTGTGGTCCTTGAATGCACCACTTCCTGTTTGTTTCTGTGCGTGTTTGTTGTTGACTGTGGTCCTTGAATGCAACATTTCCTGTTTGTTTCTGTGCGTGTGTGTGGTTGACTATGGTCATTGGATGCAACATTTCCTGTTTGTTACTGTGCGTGTGTGTGATCGACTGTGGTCCTTCAATGCAACATTTCCTGTTTGTTTCTGTGCGAGTGTGTGGTTGACTGTTGTCCTTGAATCAACATTTCCTGTTTGTTTCTGTCCGTGTTGATGGTTGACTATGGTCATTAAATGCAACATTTCATGTTTGTTTCTGTCCGTGTTGATGGTTGACTATGGTCCTTGAATGCAACATTTCCTGTTTGTTTCTGTGCATGTGTGTGGTTGACTGTTGTCCTTGAATCAACATTTCCTGTTTGTTTCTGTCCGTGTTGATGGTTGACTATGGTCATTAAATGCAACATTTCATGTTTGTTTCTGTCCGTGTTGATGGTTGACTATGGTCCTTGAATGCAACATTTCCTGTTTGTTTCTGTGCATGTGTGTGGTTGACTGTGGTCCTTGAATGCTACATGTCCTGTTTGTTTCTGTGCGTGTGTTTGGTTGACTATGGTCCTTAAATGCAACATTTCCTGTTTTTTTATGTGCGTGTGTGTGGTCTACTGTGGTCCTTGAATGCGACATATCGTGTTTGTTTCTGTGCGTGTGTGTGGTTGACTGTGGTCCTTGAATGCAACATTTCCAGTTTGTTTCTGTGCGTGTGTGTGGTTGACTGTTGTCCTTGAATGCAACATTTCCTGTTTGTTTCTGTCCGTGTTGATGGTTGACTATGGTCATTAAATGCAACATTTCCTGTTTGTTTCTGTCCGTGTTGATGGTTGACTATGGTCCTTGAATGCAACATTTCCTGTTTGTTTCTGTGCGTGTGTGTGGTTGACTGTGGTCCTTGAATGCACCAGTTCCTGTTTTTTCTGTGCGTTTGTGTTGTAGACTGTGGTACTTGATTCCAACATTTTCTGTTTGTTTCTGTGCGTGTGTGTGGTTGACTGTGGTCCTTGAATCAAGCATTTCCTGTTTGTTTTTGTGCGTGTGTGTGGTTGACTGTGGTCCTTGAATGCAACATTTCTTGTTTGTTTCTGTGCGTGCGTGTGGTTGACTGTGGTCCTTAAATGCAACATTTCCTGTTTGTTTCTGTGCGTGTGTGTGGTTGACTATGGTCATTGGATGCAACATTTCCTGTTTGTTACTGTGCGTGTGTGTGATCGACTGTGGTCCTTCAATGCAACATTTCCTGTTTGTTTCTGTGCGAGTGTGTGGTTGACTGTGGTCCTTAAATGCAACATTTCCTGTTTGTTTCTGTGCGTGTGTGTGGTTGACTATGGTCATTGGATGCAACATTTCCTGTTTGTTACTGTGCGTGTGTGTGATCGACTGTGGTCCTTCAATGCAACATTTCTTGTTTGTTTCTGTGCGTGCGTGTGGTTGACTGTGGTCCTTAAATGCAACATTTCCTGTTTGTTTCTGTGCGTGTGTGTGGTTGACTATGGTCATTGGATGCAACATTTCCTGTTTGTTACTGTGCGTGTGTGTGATCGACTGTGGTCCTTCAATGCAACATTTCCTGTTTGTTTCTGTGCGAGTGTGTGGTTGACTGTTGTCCTTGAATCAACATTTCCTGTTTGTTTCTGTCCGTGTTGATGGTTGACTATGGTCATTAAATGCAACATTTCATGTTTGTTTCTGTCCGTGTTGATGGTTGACTATGGTCCTTGAATGCAACATTTCCTGTTTGTTTCTGTGCATGTGTGTGGTTGACTGTGGTCCTTGAATGCTACATGTCCTGTTTGTTTCTGTGCGTGTGTTTGGTTGACTATGTTCCTTAAATGCAACATTTCCTGTTTGTTTCTGTGCGTGTGTGAGGTCTACTGTGGTCATTGAATGCGACATATCTTGTTTGTTTCTGTGCGTGTGTGTGGTTGACTGTGGTCCTTGAATGCAACATTTCCAGTTTGTTTCTGTGCGTGTGTGTGGTTGACTGTTGTCCTTGAATGCAACATTTCCTGTTTGTTTCTGTCCGTGTTGATGGTTGACTATGGTCATTAAATGCAACATTTCCTGTTTGTTTCTGTCCGTGTTGATGGTTGACTATGGTCCTTGAATGCAACATTTCCTGTTTGTTTCTGTGCGTGTGTGTGGTTGACTGTTGTCCTTGAATCAACATTTCCTGTTTGTTTCTGTCCGTGTTGATGGTTGACTTTGGTCATTAAATGCAACATTTCATGTTTGTTTCTGTCCGTGTTGATGGTTGACTATGGTCCTTGAATGCAACATTTCCTGTTTGTTTCTGTGCATGTGTGTGGTTGACTGTGGTCCTTGAATGCTACATGTCCTGTTTGTTTCTGTGCGTGTGTTTGGTTGACTATGTTCCTTAAATGCAACATTTCCTGTTTGTTTCTGTGCGTGTGTGTGGTCTACTGTGGTCATTGAATGCGACATGTCCTGTTTGTTTCTGTGCGTGTGTGTGGTTGACTATGGTCCTTCAATTCAACATTTTCTGTTTGTTTCTGTTCGTGTTGATGGTTGACTATGGTCCTTAAATGCAACATTTCCTGTTTGTTTCTGTGCGTGTTGATGGTTGACTGTGGTCCTTCAATGCAACATTTTCTGTTTGTTTCTGTACATGTGTGTTGTTGACTATGAACTTTGAATGCAACATTTCCTGTTTGTTTCTGTGCGTGTGTGTGGTTGACTGTGGTCCTTGAATGCACCATTTCCTGTTTTTTTCTGTACGTGTGTGTGGTTGACTGTGGTCCTTGAATGCAACACTTCCTGTTTGTTTCTGTGCGTGTGTGTGGTAGACTGTGGTCCTTGAATCCATCATTTTCTGTTTGTTTATGTGCGTGTGTGTGGTTGACTGTGGTCCTTGAATCAAGCAGTTAATGTTTGTTTTTGTGCGTGTGTGTGGTTGACTGTGGTTCTTGAATGCAACATTTCTTGTTTGTTTCTGAGCGTGCGTGCGGTTGACTGTTGTCCTTGAATCAACATTTCCTGTTTGTTTCTGTCCGTGTTGATGGTTGACTTTGGTCATTAAATGCAACATTTCATGTTTGTTTCTGTCCGTGTTGATGGTTGACTATGGTCCTTGAATGCAACATTTCCTGTTTGTTTCTGTGCATGTGTGTGGTTGACTGTGGTCCTTGAATGCTACATGTCCTGTTTGTTTCTGTGCGTGTGTTTGGTTGACTATGTTCCTTAAATGCAACATTTCCTGTTTGTTTCTGTGCGTGTGTGTGGTCTACTGTGGTCATTGAATGCGACATGTCCTGTTTGTTTCTGTGCGTGTGTGTGGTTGACTGTGTTCCTTGAATGCAACATTTCCAGTTTGTTTCTGTGCGTGTGTGTGGTTGACTGTTGTCCTTGAATGCAACATTTCCTGTTTGTTTCTGTCCGTGTTGATGGTTGACTATGGTCATTAAATGCAACATTTCCTGTTTGTTTCTGTCCGTGTTGATGGTTGACTATGGTCCTTGAATGCAACATTTCCTGTTTGTTTCTGTGCGTGTGTGTGGTTGACTGTGGTGCTTTAATGCAACATTTCCTGTTTGTTTCTGTGCGTGTGTGTGGTAGACTATGGTCCTTAAATGCAACATTTCCTGTTTGTTTCTGTGCGTGTGTGTGGTTGACTATGGTCCTTCAATTCAACATTTCCTGTTTGTTTCTGTTCGTGTTGATGGTTGACTATGGTCCTTAAATGCAACATTTCCTGTTTGTTTCTGTGCGTGTTGATGGTTGACTGTGGTCCTTCAATGCAACATTTTCTGTTTGTTTCTGTACATGTGTGTTGTTGACTATGAACTTTGAATGCAACATTTCCTGTTTGTTTCTGTGCGTGTGTGTGGTTGACTGTGGTCCTTGAATGCACCATTTCCTGTTTGTTTCTGTACGTGTGTGTGGTTGACTGTGGTCCTTGAATGCAACACTTCCTGTTTGTTTCTGTGCGTGTGTGTGGTAGACTGTGGTCCTTGAATCCATCATTTTCTGTTTGTTTATGTGCGTGTGTGTGGTTGACTGTGGTCCTTGAATCAAGCAGTTACTGTTTGTTTTTGTGCGTGTGTGTGGTTGACTGTGGTTCTTGAATGCAACATTTCTTGTTTGTTTCTGAGCGTGCGTGTGGTTGACTGTGCTCCTTGAATCAAGCAGTTACTGTTTGTTTTTGTGCGTGTGTGTGGTTGACTGTGGTTCTTGAATGCAACATGTTTTGTTTGTTTCTGAGCGTGCGTGTGGTTGACTGTGGTCCTTGAATGCAACAAATCCTGTTTGTTTCTGTGCGTGTGTGTGGTTGACTGTGGTCCTTGAATGCAACATTTCCTGTTTGTTTCTGTGGCTGTGTGTGGTTGACTATTGTCCTTGAATGCAACATTTCCTGTTTGTTTCTGTGCTTGCGTGTGGTCGACTATGGTCCTTGAATGCAACATTTCCTGTTTGTTTCTGTGCGTGTGTTTGGTTGACTGTGGTCCTTGAATGCACCATTTCCTGTTTGTTTCTGTGCGTGGGTGTGGTTGACTGTGGTCCTTGAATGCAACATTTCCTGTTTGTTTCTGTGCGTGTGTGTGGTTGACTATGGTCATTGAATGCATCATTTCCTGTTTGTTTCTGTACGTATGTGTGGTTGACTATGGTCCTTGAATGCAACATTTCCTGTTTGTTTCTGTGCGTGTTGATGGTTGACTGTGGTCCTTGAATGCAACATTTCCTGTTTGTTTCTGTGCGTGTGTGTGGTTGACTATGGTCCTTGAATGCAACATTTCCTGTTTGTTTCTGTGCGTGTTGATGGTTGACTGTGGTCCTTGAATGCAACATTTCCTGTTTGTTTCTGTGCGTGTGTGTGGTCGACTGTGGTCCTTGAATGCGACATTTCCTCTTTGTTTCTGTGCGTGTGTGTGGTTGACTGTGGTCCTTGAATGCAGCATGTCATGTTCGACTTTTACATATACCTTTATCAATTGTATGGTAAATTTGGATTAACAGTACACTTGTCTATTTTTTAACTCATATTGACGGATATAAAGTACCGTATCGCTATTTAACACATATAATAATTATGTTACAAAGTTTGTTTAAACGTCTTGGAGATAACCAGAAGATTGTATTACATACTGACCGTTCCAAGTATGTAACTCTGTCTTCGCTACTCGTTGTATGCTGTGTATTGTCCCCTTTATTGACTATTTAACTGATTCATTTGATATAGTTTGTGGTACAATGCGGATCACTGCGTTTGGGTGTTGTCGTTAACAGATGACAATTGCTCTCATATGTGTACTTCTTGTTCATGCACAACAAAGACTTGCATTATGTTATTACTGCTATTATATCGTTATGTGCGAAAAGTAGTATTTAAATTTAGAAATAAAATATGTCCAGGCGTTTACATTGTCGGAAATTAATACCTGGTCGGCGGAAGAGAAGAAGTCGGTTTGATCTCGCACAATGTAAACCCACTATAAATATTTTATTTCTTATCAGACATCACTATGGATATAATACAAATATTTTCCAGTTATTGAACATAATACAATCACATTCTCACAACTTCCGGTGCATACCAATCTCTCAACATCAAACGGACAAAATATGCTGCTGTATCCTGTACAAACTTCGAAAGTAGCGTTACAGTAAATAACACACTCACTTGCCTTTGACGTTTAAAATTAATTATTAATTAAAGTATTGTATGACGTTTAAAGTGACAAACAACACCTACACTGTGTACAGTAAGTAAGGCAAGCGACAACACAAACATCACCTACACTGTGTACAGTAAGTAAGGCAAGTGACAACACAAACATCACCCACACTGTGTACAGTAAGTAAGGCAGGCGACAACACAAACAACACCTACACTGTGTACAGTAAGTAAGGCATGCGACATCACAAACAACACCTACACTGTGTACAGTAAGTAAGGCATAAGACAACACAAACATAACCTACATTGTGTACAGTAAGTAAGGTATGCGACAACACAAACAAAACAAACACTGTGTATAGTAAGTAAGGCATGCGACAACACAAACAACACCTACACCGTGTACAGTAAGTAAGGCATGGGACAACACAAACAACACCTACACTGTGTATAGTAAGTAAGGCATGCGACAACACAAACAACACATACACTGTGTACAGTAAGTATGGCATAGTACAACACAAGAAGCACCTACACTGTGTACAGTAAGTAATGCATGCGATAACACAAACAACACCTACACTGTGTACAGTAAGTAAGGAATGCGACAACAAAAACACAGACGGGTTGTCAAATATCATCTAAGCCATCACGCTTGCAGTTGTTGCAGTTAGTTGTGGCTGAGCATAAAACTACAGTATCGTAGACATTGACTTTAGGTACAACGTTGTTTACGCCTAAATTAAATAAGTTCTTAAAACAATAATATATGCACGTTACCGATACACTGCCCAAGTGAGTCCATCAAATACCCGGATGAACAAGTGCATGTAAAACTTCCTTCACTATTCGTACATGCCTGAGCACAACCTCCGTTGCTTGATAAGCATTCGTCTATATCTAGAATTTAGGAGAAAAACACATTGTTAATATCCCCATGGCATATCTGATATAAAAGTCATAACACAGCTTGTACTCTACGCAATATATGTGTACTGTAATAATATACATGTATTGATATGGTCATATATGTTGTCATATATAACTGTTGTTGTACATGTAGCATGAAGCATGGTCGCTGATGTTTCCGTTTTAAATCCTTTAATTGCAAAAAAAAACACTCTCAGAATAAATGGTATATATTGGAAGTTAGAGTATGCTAGACATACAAAATTGACATGCTACAATACAAATTGAGTCTGGGGGGTCATCTCTTTGATTAATTTAAACACCTCGTTGCGATGGACTACGCCTATCTCGATGTCCAAATCAAACACTACTCCATCTATTACTTGTACTAATTTTTATTTTGGACTTACTGTTGAATTCGTAAAATATATCAAAAGCATTTTGGGTTTTGTCATACATGTGGGACGTGTAAATTATATAACGGGAGGTGTAATTAGGTTAACGCAAATATTAATTGCATTAACTTGTCTTGACAATTATAATAGTTGTTTAATGTATTCTCGTAACACTACACGTTTCGTATGCTACTGGTTGTCTGTCCTTTTATATAACACAGTATATATGTTTCGCTTAATGTATACAACAGTAAACACTCGATTGGTAACTTCTGCTTGATAAAATAATTTACCTGTGCATTCTGGTATGAACAGCCATGTCCCGTTATTTAAACATGTTGTGTACGTGCGACCTTCCTTTTCTTCATATCCGCTATAACATTCGACCTTCAACTTTGCGCCAATATTGTTCATGTTACCAAATGTCTTGCCATTGTTGACGGACATTAGCGGTTCACATTCTGTCAATTTAAAATGTTAAACTTTAGTATGTGGTATATTGTTTGCGGAACAAATGTAAACACTGGATCCTGTGTTTCCATACATAAACAGAGAGGCATGAATACCTCATGCTGTGATAGTACAACAATATAAAGTGTATCCAAACGTTTGAATTATGCAAACAAGAAGAAGTGCGAGAATGCAGATATTTTCTTGATTTGAAGTTGCATACAATATTTGTTTTAGTTCTATAAATTAAATCCGTACCTTAAAGCTTATAACAAATAATATAATTACGCTGACAAACATTACAAACCTACCATTATTAAATATTTACTAACTAGAAATAATATGTTTCACGCAGTTATGTAGCGATACAACAAATGAAGCAGTCCTGGGATTGAACTCCAAGCTCACATAAATTTCGCTTGTAAGTAAGACAAACACACTACCGATTGAGCTAGAGGGGACAGATATGCGGTGCAAGACAGGCTGTAACCAAAAACGAATGCAGCAAAAATGGTAGTATTGCTTTCCACACCCGATTACCGGCAGCCGTAGGCACAGTTCGGCAGCCGTAGGCAATGTTCCCGGTAGAAAAAAAACAAGTTTCAAAAGGGTAAATAAATCTAGTTTTATGACTTGTTAGCCTTAAACTATTAGAAAAGTGAATCGGCCATTTTAATTTGGAAGGAATGTTGTGTATGTCATCTGATTCCCGTGAAATTTGAACCTATATTATGCGAGTTGCGTGTCCTATATATCAGTAGACGTTTGATTCAGATACATTAAGTTACATAGAGTGGCATTAAAACGTAATTAATGTGATGTGTTCAAAGTTCAAAAATGTTTATTCCAAGATTTACATATGTAAACAGCAATGGATATATAGAAGTACATCATATTTAACAATCATTATGGCGAGTAAGCGACAGAACAGATAAAGAGATAATTCATGATAGATTGTGATAATATAAAGTTACACAAGTTCTTTCATATTTATGACAAAAAACAAACAGGTAAATGTATAAAAAAAATTATATATATTACTACCAAATAAGTTAACAGTTGTATATTATCTAAATTTGAGCACCGTTATAAAGTGCCTAAAAAGTGGGAGAACAACTTTCAGATTAAGTTTATCCCTTGAAATAGGTGCATTTATCGTGCGTTATTTTTAAATTATGATTTATAGATTTTGTTGTAAATAGACGTCGAACAACAAGGATATGATATTTTCTATAGCATCGTTAACAATATGTACTGACCATGCGAACACATACAACTAACTCCTACAATATTCATTTGAATTACATCAAATCGTAAACTATAAATAAATCATACATCTTTACAATATTCATTTGTAGCATTCCCTTTTGCCTCGTGTATGCCAGTTTCAATTATCCATAGTCATGTGTTGAGTATACATAAATATCATTAAAAAAGTATGCAGCATGGAGTGACCTTTTCAATTATTTGCACACACTGACAATGTCTATTTGATAGGTCATCACAAAGTTGAAATATTCATAACCGGATTAAGTGGGTAATTCAGAACATCTTTGGATAAATGAAACTGGAATGGGCAATTTAACATATTTCATTTAAATTGAAATAACGATCATTGACACATATGGATACCTCGATACTTCTTAGTTGGATTACTTTGTTGGTAAGTATATCTTCTACATTGTTGTTATTGTTAAAATAATAATATGTTAGTTTACATATCAGACAACGAGAAAAGAGCTATAGTGTAACATAATAATTCAATCATTTAGCTTATACATAATTATAAAAGTTTACATCAATAGCTACCAATTACCAAGTATTTGTACTTTAGCGACAAACGTATAATACTGTGGTTATTCTTGGCATAAGTTGTAACTTCAACGCCGTCGTATTATATCTAGGTTTTTACACTTTTCAAGACAATATCTATAAACACACTTAACTTCTTAAGTTTTTGTTCATTATTTGTATTCATCACTTCCTCGAATTTAATTATATTTGGCCGTTTAAAATAGTATGAATGTATATGTGTTTTTCTTTCTTCTTTAAAGTGTTTACAAACAAGCAGATAATGGTATTCATCTCCTACTTCTTGAGAATCACATAGCATACAGAGTCTTTCGTTGAGGGGTTTACTATGCCATCTACCTGTTTCGATAGGTAGTCTATGACTTCTTGTGCGAAATTTCAAAACTTGCCTGGACAAATATGTAGAAAGAATAGATAAATAATTGCTTTTTTGAAAACAATTTTTAAAGATTCTATAGATACTGCTAGATGATGATATATTAACGGTTGATAGCCATTTTTGTATAAAAACGTCTTTGAATTTTTGATTTAATGACTTAACCAGCCATTTAGCATTTATAAATGTTTGCGAGTTCCAGACACCTGAATAACCTGACGAGCAAATTAAGTGTTTAACATTATCAATCCACGTGGACTGTATTTGTTTAGTATCATAAAGTACAAACATGACCGAGTATAACAAAGTGGACAGTTTTTCATTTTCATTATTTTCAATTAATTTTGTCCAGAAAGAAACAGTTCGAGTTTGGATCTCGACATGTAGAGGCATTACACCTAGTCAATAATATCAATATTACCAAAACCCCATAATTCGGATCCATATAGTAAGACTGGTTTTACCATTTTATCAAATAGCTCTATTTGTATGTCAACAGGCAAATTTAGAAATCTTATTCGCTTTAGAAGTGCAAATAGAGCTTTATTTCCTTGTTCTGCAATATGTTTTTTTGCAACTGTATATGCCCCACTCCGGGCCAAAAACAATCCTAGATATTTATATTCCTTGACAATTTCTATTTCTTTATTCCGAAATATAAACTTGACATTCTTTTTAGGTTTTCCTTGACTGAAAATAACTACTTTAGTTTTCAAAATATTAACCGTTAAGTTCCATTTAGTACAATATGTGTCAAAGGCATTTAGGGCGTTTTGTAAATCCTTTTCATCATCACTAAACAGCACAGTATCATCAGCATAAAGAAGTACAAACAGTTGCAAATATATATAAAAAATCATCGTTTCTGGCCTTACAACTAATCCCATTTACTTTAGCGCTCAGGTATGCCTCAAGATCGTTTACAAATATGGAAAATAGAAAAGGGGTATAAGTTTTCGCCTTGACGAACTCCATTATTACATTCAAAAAATTCAGTGCTACCTTCACTGGTCATTACTTTAGATTTTATTTCAGCATACATGTTACGAATGAGATTAAAACATTTCCCATTGATTCCTTCATTTAAAAGTTTTATCCATAAACCTTCTCTCCATACTGTGTCAAATGCCTGCTTAAAGTCAATAAAACAGCAATACATTTTTTTCTTACTTGATTTAACAATATCTAGAAGACAGTTTATAATAAATAAGTTATCTATCGTGGAGTGATGTTTCCTAAATCCTGCCTGCGATGATTTAATAATGTTATATTTTTCTGCATATGTATTAAGTCTTGAATTCAAAATGGACGTAAATAATATCCCAAAGCAGCTTAGAAGTGTAATAGGTCTATACTTTTCTGGCAATTTAGGGTCGCCTTTAT
The DNA here is from genome assembly GCA_037043455.1 of Cyrtodaria siliqua. NCBI lineage: Eukaryota > Metazoa > Mollusca > Bivalvia > Adapedonta > Hiatellidae > Cyrtodaria > Cyrtodaria siliqua. The sequence continues at coordinate 9,467 of JAWPHD010021362.1, read as the reverse complement.
TTTTAAAAATTGGTTTGATAACGCCAATGGTCCAGTTTTCTGGAATAATTCCCTTATCAAAGATGCAATTAAACAGTTTTACATATATAGGTAACATTATATTTATTGTGACTTTTAACTGTTCATTTACTATGTTATCAAGTCCCGAGGATTTGCTATTACGCAGGTCTCGCACAGTTGACCTTAGTTCATCTTCAGTTATAGGCTGATTGATCTCTTCCTTTATTTCTTGATATTGAGGTGAATTTATATTATGGTCATATGCAAGTTGGGGATCAATGTAAGTTTGTTTAGATAAATCAGTATAATTGGCATTAGTGTTACTTGCGTTAAGATTTTGGCTAGGTAGAAGGTGATCTTCTCTACATTCCATTGGAGTCATAGTGACTGGAGGATCCACTCTTCTATTTGAGTCTTTAAAAAATGTATATAAGTCGTCAATCGGCGCTGAGACGTTTGTTTTCTTGACCTTTGAATTTATCACTTTCCAAAATTGCTTAGGGTCAGATCTTTTTAAGCCCCTAATTGCTACGATTGTATCGTTCCTGAAGCATCTATAACTTAGAGATAATGTATTTTTATATTGTTTACTAACTGTTTTCAGTAAAGTTTTATAATACTCTGTTTTGTATTTATTATATAGATTTCTCGTTTTATGATACAGGTTTCTTGCAATCTTACAGGGGCGATCAAACCAAGGGGTTTTATATTCATTGTTCTGTTTAAATTCTTTAGAATAAGTTGAATAACCAAATGCTTTTTCAGAACACGTTTCAAAAAGTTGACTTATACTATTTACAATTTCATTGATATCATGTTTTGTTATAGCGTTCTTGTCGATCATTCTATTAACGTTTGTCTCAATCTCCGATACACATATTATATCAAAATGTTCAATAAATTGTTCAGGTTTGTCAGAGTCCCATATCTTAGGCTTTTTCAAAACCGGTTCATTGTTAACACAGTTATCTCTTATACGACTGGTGTCTTTACAATTGTGCAGTGAAATAGAGACGGGACAGTGTACATCAGAGTATAATGAGGAAAAATCTAGTACTTCAAAATCACAAACATTCTCTATAACACACGAAGTTGATATAAAATAGTCAATAGTGCTTTTATTTTTACAGGTAAACTTTGGTTCAATAGCTTCATTTCCATACCTACCATTTAAAATAAACAAATTATTTTTTTTACACAAATCTAACAGTTTGAAACCAAATGAATTCAGTGTTTTGTCTAAATTATTTCTAATAAGTGGAAGCATTGATTTTTCAAAACAGCCAAAGGCCTTATCACTTTCATCTTGTATAATCTCAAGACCTTATAAATCTGAAATGTGCTTATCAACTTTTGTAAAGTCACACAGGCTCCCTGTTCTTGAGTTAAAATCTCCAAATAAAAGTATATTACTAGAGTCAGTGCAATATCTTAATATTTCCTCTTGGAGTTCAATAAAGGGGTCATCATTTACAAATCGCGAGCCATTTGGTGGTATATAAATAATGCCACATTTAATATCTTCATTATTTTGACTTGAATAAATATGTTTCGAGATTGTAAACCATAGAACAAATGTGCTAGTTTTTGAATGGTCAATTTACCCAAATGGAAGTATATCATGTTTAACAATTAACACAATTCCACCCGATCTACGTTTAGAAATACGGCTTCTATTATTAAAAAATATGTCATAACCAGGAATTTCTATCGTATCTATATCATCTGTTTTACTTTCCTGTATGCCAATTATGTCATATCGTTTTATCAATTCTAAAAAATCAGGGCATCTCATTTTCGATACAAGTCCACACACATTTAACGATAACAATTTTAAATTAAAAGTAGTGTCTAGTCTCGGGGAAAGATCACTCTTATTTGAATGGGGATTATCAAAAGCATAATGTCCCGTGCTGTTTATAACACTTGTATCGGTCGATTTTGCTACGACAGTAATACAATGGCCTTTGTTTGATGAACAATAGTCGTCTCCCACGGACCCCTACTCCTGACTTTCATTTGGCGAGATGACCGACATTTCAGTGTCAATTATACTGCTAGCGCTCGTGCCGGTATGTATAATAGGTCCCTTTAGGAGCGTAGCGCGATCAGCTATTAAGGGTAGTGTCCCGTTTAAAGGTACTGGCATCGAAATCGCGACTTCGCTAACTGTAAGTCTTGTTGTTTTTTCGTTTTGGTTATTTGGAAGGAAAACACTATTGTTGTTATCTTCCTTTTGTTTCTTAGGTGAAACACTGTTATTCACGGGTGAAGTAGCCTTCTTCTTTCCATTTATGGGTGTTGACGTAACTGGTGTTTCGGTGCTGCCTTCTATTAACGGCGAAAACATGTTCCAGGTAGGTATTGCGTTACCTCTTGGAGTTTGGTGGATTTTGTCCTTTGATATCGACCATGAGTGGTTGTGTTCTGGTAACGTGCGATTTTGTGTTCCTTGAATTTCTGTCATATGCTGCTGCTGCTGCTGTCGTTGTTGTTGTTGTATTTGTTGTACTTGTTGCAATAATGTCTGTCTTTCCATGCGGCGTTGTTCACCTTGTTGTTGTTGTTGTTGACGTTGTTGTGGTTCTTGTCTATGGTGACCCTGGCTTATTTGGTGTTGTTGTTGGTAATGCTGCTGCTGGTCATTTTTGTTTTTTATACACTGGTTTTATATACCGCCTTGTTTCGGTCACTTGTTGCACATTGCATTGTTGATTAGTGGTTTCTGGGATAAATTGTTTTCTATTTATGAAGAGCTTATCACGCACTAGTTTTACATTGTTTCTTTTGTCCATTCGAGCTAGTTTTTCCTCTTATTTTCAATTTCAATTGGGTAGTGCTCCTTTATTCTGAACTGTGTCCCGATTAACGTTTTTGGTGCTTGTTGTCTCACGTGCTCCTTGTCCTTGTAACTGTTAAATTTAGCAATTATTGGTCGGGGAAATTTATGTTCACGATTATATCTACCCAGTCTGTGAACGCGGTCAAACTCGATGTCTTTTGTTATGTGCATTTCGGACTGAATAAATTGTTTGATTATGTCTTCACAATTCTCGTACTGACCAGATGCCAAGTGTGACTCAGGTATCCCTGTGAAAATTAGATTTTCTCTCATGCTCCGCCATTGTACGTCAATTAATTTATCCTCGGTTTCGGATTGTTTACACTTTATGTCATTTTGATTCTTTTCGAGAATGTTTACTTTTTCAAGTAGATTTATGACAGCTGTGTCTGTTTGTTCGTTTACTGACAGCATATCATCGCAAATGTCGCTATATCCGTGTATTGTCTGGTCATATTCAACGACTTTGCTTTTCAGTGACGTCATTTCAGTTTCAATTTTGTTTATTCTAGAGTTTTGGTTGGTCATTTCCTGTTTTAACTTGCTAATTTCTTTCATTTCAGCCTCCATATTCGCCATTCTTTTATTTTGATTTTCAAGTTGCCCCTCGATTGTATGCCACCGTTTGTTTTGATTTTCCAGTTGACCAGTGATTGCTTGCAACTGATTCCCAAAAGTTTGAAACATATGGTCAGCCCATGGTGGAATACCGTTAGAGTCTACTGGCTGGGATGACTGGCTAGCGTATTGCGGTATATGGCCAACGTTTTGCAGCAAACTGGGTGGTGTTACCTGGGTTTGTACACGGTAAGTATTATTATGGTGTTGACTATATGCTGGCGTATTTGGTATATTTTGCAACACATTTGGAGAAAACTGAGGAAACGGTTGGGCATATTGCTGAGGTAATTGTTGATCATATACAATGTTCATTGACTGTCCAATGGTCTGGCCGATGGATTGACTGGACGAGCTTGGGCTGTTTACATCGGAATTTTCCGCTTTTTCAGACATGGGTGGGGTACAGTTTTGAGTGTTCATACCTTTAGCTTCATTTTTCTTGGAGCCTTTATCCTTTTTACCTCCTTTTGTCATTTTGATATGTTAATGAAACACTGTTATGAGTTATTCCACACAATTCCACATTCAAATGTCCATTTCTTTGCACAAATTAATAATTTTCACAAATATTTTCCGCTCGGTAAAATGTCCGCCTTACCGCCATAACGATCACGTGATAAGCTCAACTATGCAATAATTAACATTAAGCAATCTATTCCAAAACATCTAAATACCAAACGCCTGTTATCATAAATGGTGAATTATAAAATGGGGACGTAACTCAGCACCACATACGATTGTTATTAAAACGTGTCTTTCTCTGTACTGTACCGTCGGAATGAAGGTTCAAACGAGCCTATATTCACGTTTCCCTACGGTTGGTGGGTTTTCTTAAACGTTTATGGAAGGACCGAAGATGTATATAATTCTATATACAGTACTTCTTCATTAGTGTTTTCGAAATTACACCACTTTGACCTTTTTGATTCACAACTGTTTGCTTGTGTGGTGGGGTAAGGTAAGGTGTTCATGTGTACATATATATCCATGACTATACCATAGGAGAAAATACTTTAGCGTCCGATGTTTTTGGAACTGTACCATACGCCTGCCATTTTTCGGAACTGTACTAGCTACCTGCCAATTAATAATGGAACTGTACCGTACTCTTGCCATTTTTCAATACCCGGTCGTGTTTAAAAACCCACAATTATTTTAATAAAATGTTCTGTGGGCTAAAATTTGGACTGTTTATTCAGGAAAGATTATAGTTGATGGCAGTATGTCTGAAATCTCTTAAACTTGACTATTTACCGAGTACCAGGTCTCTAACTTTCTACAATCACATTTTTTAGCTTAATTTCAACATTTAATCTACCGTAACTCGCATAATATAGGTTCAAATTTCACGGGAATCAGGTGACATACACAACATTCCTTCCAAATTAAAATGGCCGATTCACTTTTCTAATAGTTTAAGGCTAACAAGTCATAAAACTAGATTTATTTACCCTTTTGAAACTTTTTTTTTTTACCGGGAACTGTGCCTACGGCTGCCGAACTAAGCCTACGGCTGCCGGTAATCGGGTGTGCTTTCGAAGCTTTGTTTATATACATTTAATCAAACTTGTATCTGAAATTAACGAAAATATTACTGTATATGTTCATGTTTTCATGTATACATATCCCTTAATTCAAATGAGACAACTATTTGTTTATGCTCAATATTTTCTTTATTTACGGACAATTTCCCTTTAATATAAATAGTTTTTCTACAGTATTTGCGCATGGTGATATTAAACTGCATAGAACAACTGTATTTTAAACTTTTAATGATTATCGGTACTTGTCGAGGACCGATTACTAGTACAGACCCAGCTGCGTTCAATTACCCCCCCCCCCTCCACCCCCCCCCCCCCCCCCCCCCCCCCCCAACCCCCACACTAAATAAATGAACAACGAACGCTGAACGAACAGAAAATGAACGCAGAATGAACGCTATACGACCTATGTTTACGTTCGTTTCGTTCGTTGCGTTGTTTTTCAGCGTTAAGCATTTTAAAAAATGAATGATGAATGCATTTTTTAAAACGCTAAACGCTAAAAACAAACGCAACGAAAGAAACAAACGCAAATACATTTCGCTATGTCGGATAACTTCTAGTACTATTCTTTTGCGTTGATATTTAAAATCTCGATTTAAACAAAGAGCGTTTTTCAATATTTTAATATAAACGTGTAACTGGTAACGTGTAAATCTTACCACGAGCTTCGAAATAAACATTTTGGCGATACTGGTGGAACTGGTAGTGACAGTGATGTTTTCAACAAAATAATGAAAAATGTAGATTGTAAAATATTAGCAAACTTTTTGATTGAAGCATTTGATGAACATATTGAACTACTTAAACACAGAACAAACAATAACTGTGTTTATAAATGTAAGTAAAGGCGTATTTATGCATCATACACGCTTAACTGTCATTTAACTGTATATAAAATAGAGTAATTATTCCATGCTGTGAAATCATTATATACAAGATACAAGATACAAGATACAAGATTTTATTAACCAATTAAGGGCCCTCAAAGGAGCAAGTAATTTAGTACAGTGATTGCAATGATTGGTAAGTAACAAACAAACAATAACAAAATAAACCATAGCACATACACTGAGCAGAGTCGCCTACAGTTCATTAAACTATAATCACACCAGTAATTATATATTATTAATTATAATGACTATTAGCGTTAACTGTGTTTTTTAAAACACTGTATTAAGTAAGTACCTAATGTTTTCAGAATGTGTATATTTCCACACGATAATAGCCAAATAAGTTGATTATTCAAACCAAGGCTGGAAAAATTAGAACATTCTGAAGATATGCATGTTAATAAATTAGTTCTTTCATCTGAATAATAAGGACATGTTAGGATGAAAATGCATCTCATCATCTATAGAAGTACTGGTACAATGTTCACACAATCCATGTTCCACCGGTGTATTAGTATACCTTCCAGTTTCGATTTTAAATCTATGGGAACCTAGACGAATTTAGCAATGGCATTACGTTTTTCAAAATTATCAATACTACACAGGTACTCTTCTAATTGGAAATCATGTTTAAAAGTGAAGTAAGTTCTCAATTGTTCATGAAGGAGCTTAGTTTTGTCTTTGTCCCAGTTTTCCTGGAATTTTTCAATTAATTTTAGTTTTACTGTTTTTACAAGTTTTGACATTGACATTACTGAGGGAGAGTGGGGAGAAAATTGATCAATGTCCATGTTAAGTACTTTAAGAATTGATACAATTTCTGAGTACCATGAGTGAATACCTTTATGATGTAGACTTAGATTCAAGCAAACCATCAGCAAGATGGTTGGACGGATTATTTACTAGACGATGATAATATTTTAACATCGACATGATAACATCGAACTACACAGGAAAACGACCCAACTCAGACATAACAGCAAATAACTGATAATAAATAGACAAGGAGTTATACAATAACAGAGTTTCAATCAACTGAGTAATACGTTGGTTAAACAGAACGTTTGTAACAGCTAAATATTGCCAGGAAAATGGCAATGCAATAAACATTCAATGATAGTGCTTCAATAACAGCGTTTCAATCAACTGATTAATACGTTGGTAAAACAGAACGTTTGTAACAGCTAAATATTTCCAGGAAGTTGGCAATGCGATAAACATTCAATGATAGTGCTTCGTAAGCCTCTGCAGGCTGGCCGTTTAAACTAATATTGATTTAATGTTGTATTACATGTAGATTGTTGTAAACAGGTTGCACTTTAATAAATAACATATATATATAAAGAATTGTAAAGAAAACCGCTGAAACACGATACACATTTACTTTAATGTTTACTGATTCAGAGAACTATTATATGTATAGTGTGACACACACTTTAAATCATTTCAATATAAAACTAAAATAATGTTGATAAAATCGTGATACAGTGTTATGTATAATACATGTTTGATGAAAATAAAACAAACCCGGAAGAAAACACAATAACCACTATGTGCACCATCAAATAATGTCAACAAAAACCCATTCTTCAATATGATCACAAAAACGTAAGTCGCCGACTCGTGATAAAAATCGAGGACTAGATATCACGCGAAATTTAATCATGAGATATATTGCGATTGGTAAACGCTGAACGAACGTAAATGCATTTTATCCGTTTGTGCATTTAAACGCACGCATTATGTTTGTGTTCGTTCCGTGCATTTAAATGAACGCATCGATTCGTTTATAAACGCTGAAGTCAATCTAGAACACAAATGATTTGGATTTTAAAAATATGCATTTATAAAAATGAAATGCAAACGGAGAGCAAACGGAACGCAAACGAAACGCAAACGGAATGCATTGTTGGGGTATTTGAACGCAACTGGGCCTGTATGTGTCGTTTATCAGGCCTGAGACGCCATATCAGCCCGAGAACTTTAGCGTACGGACGGACACTGGTCACCCTTTGTATCTCACTCCCAGCAATCAACGGCGGGGGCATAATAATTATAATAAATAGATCGTCTGGAGTAAAGCATACGTTTATATTATTATATTATATTATATTATATTATATTATATTAATATTATATTATATTATATTATATTATATTATATTATATTATATTATATTATATTATATTATATTATATTATATTATATATATTATATTATATTATATTATATTATATTATATTATAATTATATTAATATAATTTAATTTAAATTATGATGTTATTAATTAAGTGGTTTTATTTTGACCCAGTAATTGGGCTAATATGAAATCACTTAATTAATGACATTTTATTAATTAACTGCTTAATATCTCTCTTTATTCCTATGTTTTAGATATCATTTACAGGTAAGAAAAAACTAGAGGTATATGTTCAATTTAACATTTAATAACAAGTATCTGATTCAAATCAATCTTCCACTGTTACCGCTCGATGGCGCGTTGAATAATTACACACGAACGTGATAATGGCTATGTTTCAGCGAAGTCGATGTAACCGAATTTACAAATAATCAAACCTTAATTATTTTGATTTCTACATTCCATAGGCGAACATAGCTGCGACGTTGTGTTTTTTTCTCTTCAAAAGGGCGTCCTTAAAGAAAACAACGCCTTGGTCATATTGGCTGTGTTGGCTTATCCAATCAGATTGCTTGAATTTCATATTGGCCGAGTTTTCTCATATTGGCCGAGTTTCTCTCCATATTGGCCTTGTTTTTACCATATGATGCGTGCAGTTTCCTGCAAACCACGGCAGATATTATAATAAGTAGTTAATTAATACAATACAATATAAACGTATGCTTTACTCCAGAATATAATATAACATAATATAACTTAAATAATATAATATAAACGTATGCTTTACTCCGGACGATCTATTTATGATAATGATTATGTCCCCGCCGTTGATAGATGTGAGTGAGATACAAAGGGTGACCAGTGTCCGTCCGTACGTCGTGAAATGTTTTCCTTTAAATCACTTTTTCCGGCATCGGCGGTGGTGGCGATGGCGACGCGTCAGCCCCTGAGTATAGTTTAAGGTTTTTTGAAGGTATAGGTCTCAAATACAAGATGAGATGGTACGGACGAAAGCACAGGCGGACGGACGGACTGACTGACAGTGTGACTACTATATGCCACCCTTCTGGGGGCGAAAAAGAAAAGAATATGCCTCCTGTGAAATTTGAACCCACGACCCCTAGGGTTTCCAATGTACAGTACCCAATATTTAAAAAAAATACATAATTCGGAATTCTGAATTCGGAAGTGAAATAATAGTTAGTCGAACGGGCCGTCGTAAATATGTGATAAAAGAATGTACCACCGATCTCTGTATATAGATATCGGGCCCGGCGATCTCCACAGATAGGAATGAATAAGAAATCCGATCGTAAGCACGGGGAGATGTTTTACCACTGCCAGATTGCACAGGCAACGCACAAGTGAACTACAAAAAGGTATGAAAGAAAAACATTTATGAAAATGAGTGTACGTGTATTAATTTAAT
>JAWPHD010021361.1:0-28510 GCA_037043455.1 Cyrtodaria siliqua | reverse complement strand
AGAACGGAATATATATGTGTAAGAACTGAATATATATGTGAAACAACTGAATATATATGTGTAATAATTGAATATATATGTGTAAGAACTGAATATATATGTGTAAGAACTGAATATATATGCGTAAGAACTGAATATATATGTGTAAGAACTGAATATATTTGTGTAAGAACTGAATATATATGTGTAAGAACTGAATATATATGTGTAAGAGCTGAATATATATGCGTAAGAACTGAATATATATGTGTAAGAACGGAATATATATGCGTAAGAACTGAGTATATATGTGTTAGAACTGAATATATATGCGTAAGAAGTGAATATATATGTGTAAGAACTGAATATATATGTGTAAGAACTGAATATATATGTTTAAGAACTGAATATATATGTGTAAGAACGGAATATATATGCGTAAGAACGGAATATATATGCGTAAGAACTGAATATATATGTGTAACAACTGAATATATATGTGTAAGAACTGAATATATATGTTTAAGAACTGAATATATATGTGTAAGAACTGAATATATATGTGTAAGAACTGAATATATATGTGTAAGAACTGAATATATATGTGTAAGAGCTGAATATATATGCGTAAGAACTGAATATATATGTGTATAAACGGAATATATATGCGTAAGAACTGAGTATATATGTGTAAGAACTGAATATATATGCGTAAGAACTGAATATATATGTGTAAGAACTGAATATATATGTGTAAGAACTGAATATATATGTGTAAGAACTGAATATATATGTGTAAGAACGGAATATATATGTGTAAGAACTGAATATATATGCGTAAGAACGGAATATATATGCGTAAGAACGGAATATATATGCGTAAGAACGGAATATATATGCGTAAGAACGGAATATATATGTGTAAGAACGGAATATATATGTGTAAGAACGGAATATATATGTGTAAGAACTGAATATATATTTGTAAGAACTGAATATATATGTGTAGGAACTGAATATATATGTGTAAGTACTGAATATATATGCATAAGAACGGAATATATATGCCTAAGAACTGAATATATATGCGTAAGAACGGAATATATATGCATAAGAACGGAATATATATGCGTAAGAACAGAATATATATGTGTAAGAACTGAATATATATGTGTAAGAACTGAATATATATGCGTAAGAACGGAATATATATGCGTAAGAACGGAATATATATGTGTAAGAACTGAATATATATGTGTAAGAACGGAATATATATGTGTAAGAGCTGAATATATATGCGTAAGAACTGAATGTATATGTGTAAGAACGGAATATATATGCGTAAAACTTAGTATATATGTGTAAGAACTGAATATATATGCGTAAGAACTTAATATATATGTGTAAAAACTGAATATATATGCGTAAGAACGGAATATATGTGTAAGAACTGAATATATATGTGTAAGAACTGAATATATATGTGTAAGAACTGAATATATATGTGTAAGAGCTGAATATATATGCGTAAGAACTGAATATATATGTGTATAAACGGAATATATATGCGTAAGAACTGAGTATATATGTGTAAGAACTGAATATATATGCGTAAGAACTGAATATATATGGGTAAGAACTGAATATATATGTGTAATAACTGAATATATATGTGTAAGAACTGAATATATATGTGTAAGAACGGAATATATATGCATAAGAACGGAATATATATGCCTAAGAACTGAGTATATAAGCGTAAGAACTGAATATATATGCGTAAAAACTGAATATATACGTAAGAACTGAATATATATGCGTAAGAACGGAATATATATTTGTAAGAACGGAATATATATGTGTAAGAACTGAATATATATGTGAAACAACTGAATATATATTTGTAATAACTGTATATATGTGTAAGAACTGAATATATATGTTTAAGAACTGAATATATATGCGTAAGAACTGAATATATATGTGTAAGAACTGAATATATTTGTGTAAGAACTGAATATATATGTGTAAGAACCGAATATATATGTGTAAGAGCTGAATATATATGCGTAAGAACTGAATATATATGTGTAAGAACGGAATATATATGCGTAAGAACTGAGTATATATGTGTAAGAACTGAATATATATGCGTAATAACTGAATATATATGTGTAAGAACTGAATATATATGTGTAAGAACTGAATATATATGTTTAAGAACTGAATATATATGTGTAAGAACGGAATATATATGCGTAAGAACGGAATATATATGCGTAAGAACTGAATATATATGTGTAACAACTGAATATATATGTGTAATAACTGAATATATATGTGTAAGAACTGAATATATATGTGTAAGAACTGAATATATTTGCGTAAGAACGGAATATATATGTGTAAGAACTGAATATATATGCAAGAACTGAGTATATATGCGTAAGAACGGAACATATATGTGTAAGAACTGAATATATATGTGTAAGAACTGAATATATATATGTAAGAACTGAATATATATGTGTAAGAGCTGAATATATATGCGTAAGAACTGAACATATATGTGTATAAACGGAATATATATGCGTAAGAACTGAGTATATATGTGTAGGAACTGAATATATATGCGTAAGAACTGAATATATATGTGTAAGAACTGAATATATATGTGTAAGAACTGAATATATATGTGTAAGAACTGAATATATATGCATAAGAACGGAATATATATGCCTAAGAACTGAATATATATGCGTAAGAACGGAATATATATGCGTAAGAACGGAATATATATGCGTAAGAACTGAATATATATGTGTAAGAACTGAATATATATGTGTAAGAACTGAATATATATGCGTAAGAACGGAATATATATGCGTAAGAACGGAATATATATGTGTAAGAACTGAATATATATGTGTAAGAACGGAATATATATGTGTAAGAGCTGAATATATATGCGTAAGAACTGAATGTATATGTGTAAGAACGGAATATATATGCGTAAAACTGAGTATATATGTGTAAGAACTGAATATATATGCGTAAGAACTGAATATATATGCGTAAGAACTGAATATATATGCGTAAGAACGGAATATATATGTGTAAGAACTGAATATATATGTGTAAGAACTGAATATATATGTGTAAGAACTGAATATATATGTGTAAGTGCTGAATATATATGCGTAAGAACTGAATATATATGTGTATAAACGGAATATATTTGCGTAAGAACTGAGTATATATGTGTAAGAACTGAATATATATGCGTAAGAACTGAATATATATGGGTAAGAACTGAATATATATGTGTAATTACTGAATATATATGTGTAAGAACTGAATATATATGTGTAAGAACTGTATATATATGCATAAGAACGGAATATATATGCCTAAGAACTGAATATATATGTGTAAGAACTGAATATATGCGTAAGAACTGAATATATATGCGTAAGAACTGAATATATGCGTAAGAACTGAATATATATGCGTAAGAACGGAATATATATTTGTAAGAACGGAATATATATGTGTAAGAACTGAATATATATGTGAAACAACTGAATATATATGTGTAATAACTGAATATATATGTGTAAGAACTGAATATATATGTGTAAGAACTGAATATATATGCGTAAGAACTGAATATATATGTGTAAGAACTGAATATATTTGTGTAAGAACTGAATATATATGTGTAAGAACCGAATATATATGTGTAAGAGCTGAATATATATGCGTAAGAACTGAATATATATGTGTAAGAACGGAATATATATGCGTAAGAACTGAGTCTATATGTGTAAGAACTGAATATATATGCGTAAGAACGGAATATATATTTTCGTAAAAACTGAGTATATATGTGTAAGAACTGAATATATATGCGTAAGAACTGAATATATATGTGTAAAAACTGATAATATGCGTAAGAACTGAATATATATGCGTAAGAACGGAATATATATTTGTAAGAACTGAATATATATGTGTAAGAACTCAATATATATGTTTAAGAACTGAATATATATGTGTAAGAACGGAATATATATGCGTAAGAACGGAATATATATGCGTAAGAACTAAATATATATGTGTAAGAACTGAATATATATGTGTAAGAACTGAATATATATGCAAGAACTGAATATATATGTGTAAGAGCTGAATATATATGCGTAAGAACTGAATATATATGTGTATAAACGGAATATATATGCTTAAGAACTGAGTATATATGTGTAAGAACTGAATATATATGCGTAAGAACTGAATATATATGTTTAAGAACTGAATATATATTTGTAAGAACTGAATATATATGTGTAAGAACTGAATATATATGTGTAAGAACGGAATATATATGTGTAAGAACTGAATATATATGCATAAGAACGGAATATATATGCCTAAGAACTGAATATATATGCTTAAGAACGGAATATATATGCGTAAGAATGGAATATATATGCGTAAGACCTGAATATATATGTGTAAGAACTGAATATATATGTGTAAGAACTGAATATATATGTGTAAGAACTGAATATATATGCGTAAGAACTGAATATATATGTGTAAGAACTGAATATATATGTGTAAGAACTGAATATATATGTTTAAGAACTAAATATATATGTGTAAGAACGGAATATATATGCGTAAGAACGGAATAACCATGCGTAAGAACTGAATATATATGTGTAAGAACTGAATATATATGTGTAATAACTGAATATATATGTGTAAGAACTGAATATATATGTGTAAGAACTGAATATATTTGCGTAAGAACGGAATATATATGTGTAAGAACTGAATATATATTCAAGAACTGAATATATATGCGTAAGAACGGAATATATATGTGTAAGTACTGAATATATATGTGTAAGAACTGAATATATATGTGTAAGAACTGAATATATATGTGTAAGACCTGAATATATATGCGTAAGAACTGAATATATATGTGTATAAACGGAATATATATGCGTAAGAACTGAGTATATATGTGTAAGAACTGAATATATATGCGTAAGAACTGAATATATATGTGTAAGAACTGAATATATATGTGTAAGAACTGAATATATATGTGTAAGAACTGAATATATATGTGTAAGAACTGAATATATATGTGTAAGAACTGAATATATATGCATAAGAACGGAATATATATGCCTAAGAACGGAATATATATGCGTAAGAACGGAATATATATGTGTAAGAACGGAATATATATGTGTAAAAACTGAATATATATGTGTAAGAACTGAATATGTATGCGTAAGAACTGAATATATGCGTAAGAACTGAATATATGCGTAAGAACTGAATATATATGCGTAAGAACGGAATATATATTTGTAAGAACGGAATATATGTGTAAGAACTGAATATATATGTGAAACAACTGAATATATATGTGTAATAATTGAATATATATGTGTAAGAACTGAATATATATGTGTAAGAACTGAATATATATGCGTAAGAACTGAATATATATGTGTAAGAACTGAATATATTTGTGTAAGAACTGAATATATATGTGTAAGAACTGAATATATATGTGTAAGAGATGAATATATATGCGTAAGAACTGAATATATATGTGTAAGAACGGAATATATATGCGTAAGAACTGAGTATATATGTGTAAGAACTGAATATATATGCGTAAGAACTGAATATATATGTGTAAGAACTGAATATATATGTGTAAGAACTGAATATATATGTTTAAGAACTGAATATATATGTGTAAGAACGGAATATATATGCGTAAGAACGGAATATATATGCGTAAGAACTGAATATATATGTGTAAGAACTGAATATATTTGTGTAAGAACTGAATATATATGTGTAAGAACTGAATATATATGTGTAAGAGCTGAATATATATGCGTAAGAACTGAATATATATGTGTAAGAACGGAATATATATGCGTAAGAACTGAGTATATATGTGTAAGAACTGAATATATATGCGTAAGAACTGAATATATATGTGTAAGAACTGAATATATATGTGTAAGAACTGAATATATATGTTTAAGAACTGAATATATATGTGTAAGAACGGAATATATATGCGTAAGAACGGAATATATATGCGTAAGAACTGAATATATATGTGTAACAACTGAATATATATGTGTAATAACTGAATATATATGTGTAAGAACTGAATATATACGTGTAAGAACTGAATATATTTGGGTAAGAACGGAATATATATGTGTAAGAACTGAATATATATGCAAGAACTGAATATATATGCGTAAGAAACTGAACATATATGTGTAAGGACTGAATATATATGTGTAAGGACTGAATATATATGTGTAAGAGCTGAATATATATGCGTAAGAACTGAATATATATGTGTAAAAACGGAATATATATGCGTAAGAACTGAGTATATATGTGTAAGAACTGAATATATATGCGTAAGAACTGAATATATATGTGTAAGAACTGAATATATATGTGTAAGAACTGAATATATATGTGTAAGAACTGAATATATATGTGTAAGAACGGAATATATATGTGTAAGAACTGAATATATATGCGTAAATACGGAATATATATGCGTAAGAACGGAATATATATGCGTAAGAACTGAATATATATGTGTAAGAACTGAATATATATGTGTAAGAACTGAATATATATGTGTAAGAACTGAATATATATGCGTATGAACGGAATATATATGCGTAAGAACGGAATATATATGCGTAAGAACGGAATATATATGCATAAGAACGGAATATATATGCGTAAGAACTGAATATATATGTGTAAGAACTCAATATATATGTGTAAGAACGGAATATATATGCGTAAGAATGGAATATGTATGTGTAAGAACTGCATTTATATGTGTAAGAACTGAATATATATGTGTAAGAACTGAATATATATGTGTAAGAACTGAATATATATGTGTAAGAACGGAATATATCTGTGTAAGAACTGAATATATATGCAAGAACTGAATATATATGCTTAAGAACGGAATATATATGAGTAAGAACTGAATATATATGTGTAAGAACTGAATATGTATGTGTAAGAACTGAATATATATGTGTAAGAGCTGAATATATATGCGTAAGAACTGAATATATATGTGTATAAACGGAATATATATGCGTAAGAACTGAGTATATATGTGTAAGAACTGAATATATATGCGTAAGAACTGAATATATATGTGTAAGAACTGAATATATATGTGTAGGAACTGAATATATATGTGTAAGAACTGAATATATATGTGTAAGAACGGAATATATATGTGTAAGAACTGAATATATATGCATAAGAACGGAATATATATGCCTAAGAACTGAATATATATGCGTAAGAACGGAATATATATGCGTAAGAACGGAATATATATGCGTAAGAACTGAATATATATGTGTAAGAACTGAATATATATGTGTAAGAACTGAGTATTTATGTGTAAGAACTGAATATATATGCGTAAGAACTGAATATATATGTGTAAGAACTCAATATATATGTGTAAAAACTGAATATATATGTTCAAGAACTGAATATATATGTGTAAGAACGGAATATATATGCGTAAGAACGGAATATATATGCGTAAGAACTGAATATATATGTGTAAGAACTGAATATATATGTGTAATAACTGAATATATATGTGTAAGAACTGAATATATATGTGTAACAACTGAATATATATGTGTAATTAACTGAATATATGTGTAAGAACTGAATATATACGTGTAAGAACTGAATATATTTGGGTAAGAACGGAATATATATGTGTAAGAACTGAATATATATGCAAGAACTGAATATATATGCGTAAGAACTGAACATATATGTGTAAGGACTGAATATATATGTGTAAGAACTGAATATATATGTGTAAGAACTGAATATATATGTGTAAGAGCTGAATATATATGCGTAAGAACTGAATATATATGTGTAAAAACGGAATATATATGCGTAAGAACTGAGTATATATGTGTAAGAACTGAATATATATGTGAAAGAACGGAATATATATGCGTAAGAATGGAATATGTATGTGTAAGAACTGCATATATATGTGTAAGAACTGAATATATATGTGTAAGAACGGAATATATATGTGTAAGAACTGAATATATATGTGTAAGAACGGAATATATCTGTGTAAGAACTGAATATATATGTGTAAGAACTGAATATATATATGCAAGAACTGAATATATATGCGTAAGAACGGAATATATATGAGTAAGAACTGAATATATATGTGTAAGAACTGAATATGTATGTGTAAGAACTGAATATATATGTGTAAGAGCTGAATATATATGCGTAAGAACTGAATATATATGTGTATAAACGGAATATATATGCGTAAGAACTGAGTATATATGTGTAAGAACTGAATATATATGCGTAAGAACTGAATATATATGTGTAAGAACTGAATATATATGTGTAGGAACTGAATATATATGTGTAAGAACTGAATATATATGTGTAAGAACGGAATATATATGTGTAAGAACTGAATATATATGCATAAGAACGGAATATATATGCCTAAGAACTGAATATATATGCGTAAGAACGGAATATATATGCGTAAGAACGGAATATATATGCGTAAGAACTGAATCTATATGTGTAAGAACTGAATATATATGTGTAAGAACTGAGTATTTATGTGTAAGAACTGAATATATATGCGTAAGAACTGAATATATATGTGTAAGAACTCAATATATATGTGTAATAAAAATGAATATATATGTTTAAGAACTGAATATATATGTGTAAGAACGGAATATATATGCGTAAGAACGGAATATATATGCGTAAGAACTGAATATATATGTGTAAGAACTGAATATATATGTGTAATAACTGAATATATATGTGTAAGAACTGAATCTATATGTGTAAGAACTGAATATATTTGCGTAAGAATGGAATATATATGTGTAAGAACTGAATATATATGCAAGAACTGAATATATATGCATAAGAACTGAATATATATGTGTAAGAACTGAATATATATGTGTAAGAACTGAATTTATATGTGTAAGAACTGAATATATATGTGTAAGAACTGAATATATATGCGTAAGAACTGAATATATATGTGTATAAACGGAATATATATGCGTAAGAACTGAGTATATATGTGTAAGAACTGAATTTATATGTGTAAGAACTGAATATATATGTGTAAGAACTGAATATATATGTGTAAGAACTGAATATATATGCGTAAGAATGGAATATATATGCGTAAGAACGGAATATATATGTGTAAGAACTGAATATATATGTGTAAGAACGGAATATATATGTGTAAGAGCTGAATATATATGCGTAAGAACTGAATGTATATGTGTAAGAACGGAATATATATGCGTAAAACTTAGTTTATATGTGTAAGAACTGAATATATATGCGTAAGAACTGAATATATATGTGTAAGAACTGAATTTATATGCGTAAGAACGGAATATATGTGTAAGAACTGAATATATATGTGTAAGAACTGAATATATATGCATAAGAACGGAATATATATGCCTAAGAACTGAATATATATGCGTAAGAACTGAATACATGCGTAAGAACTGAATATATATGCGTAAGAACTGAATATATGCGTAAGAACTGAATATATATGCGTAAGAACGGAATATATATGTGTAAGAACGGAATATATATGTGTAAAAACTGAATATATATGTGTAAGAACTGAATATATATGTGTAAGAACTGAATATATATGTGTAAGAACTGAATATATATGTGTAAGAACTGAATATATATGCATAAGAACGGAATATATATGCCTAAGAACGGAATATATATGCGTAAGAACGGAATATATATGTGTAAGAACGGAATATATATGTGTAAAAACTGAATATATATGTGTAAGAACTGAATATGTATGCGTAAGAACTGAATATATGCGTAAGAAATGAATATATGCGTAAGAACTGGATATATATGTGTAAGAACGGAATATATATGTGTAAAAACTGAATATATATGTGTAAGAACTGAATATGTATGCGTAAGAACTGAATATATGCGTAAGAACTGAATATATGCGTAAGAACTGAATATATATGCGTAAGAACGGAATATATATTTGTAAGAACGGAATATATGTGTAAGAACTGAATATATATGTGAAACAACTGAATATATATGTGTAATAATTGAATATATATGTGTAAGAACTGAATATATATGTGTAAGAACTGAATATATATGCGTAAGAACTGAATATATATGTGTAAGAACTGAATATATTTGTGTAAGAACTGAATATATATGTGTAAGAACTGAATATATATGTGTAAGAGATGAATATATATGCGTAAGAACTGAATATATATGTGTAAGAACGGAATATATATGCGTAAGAACTGAGTATATATGTGTAAGAACTGAATATATATGCGTAAGAACTGAATATATATGTGTAAGAACTGAATATATATGTGTAAGAACTGAATATATATGTTTAAGAACTGAATATATATGTGTAAGAACGGAATATATATGCGTAAGAACGGAATATATATGCGTAAGAACTGAATATATATGTGTAAGAACTGAATATATTTGTGTAAGAACTGAATATATATGTGTAAGAACTGAATATATATGTGTAAGAGCTGAATATATATGCGTAAGAACTGAATATATATGTGTAAGAACGGAATATATATGCGTAAGAACTGAGTATATATGTGTAAGAACTGAATATATATGCGTAAGAACTGAATATATATGTGTAAGAACTGAATATATATGTGTAAGAACTGAATATATATGTTTAAGAACTGAATATATATGTGTAAGAACGGAATATATATGCGTAAGAACGGAATATATATGCGTAAGAACTGAATATATATGTGTAACAACTGAATATATATGTGTAATAACTGAATATATATGTGTAAGAACTGAATATATACGTGTAAGAACTGAATATATTTGGGTAAGAACGGAATATATATGTGTAAGAACTGAATATATATGCAAGAACTGAATATATATGCGTAAGAACTGAACATATATGTGTAAGGACTGAATATATATGTGTAAGGACTGAATATATATGTGTAAGAGCTGAATATATATGCGTAAGAACTGAATATATATGTGTAAAAACGGAATATATATGCGTAAGAACTGAGTATATATGTGTAAGAACTGAATATATATGCGTAAGAACTGAATATATATGTGTAAGAACTGAATATATATGTGTAAGAACTGAATATATATGTGTAAGAACTGAATATATATGTGTAAGAACGGAATATATATGTGTAAGAACTGAATATATATGCGTAAATACGGAATATATATGCGTAAGAACGGAATATATATGCGTAAGAACTGAATATATATGTGTAAGAACTGAATATATATGTGTAAGAACTGAATATATATGTGTAAGAACTGAATATATATGCGTAAGAACGGAATATATATGCGTAAGAACGGAATATATATGCGTAAGAACGGAATATATATGCATAAGAACGGAATATATATGCGTAAGAACTGAATATATATGTGTAAAAACTCAATATATATGTGTAAGAACGGAATATATATGCGTAAGAATGGAATATGTATGTGTAAGAACTGCATTTATATGTGTAAGAACTGAATATATATGTGTAAGAACTGAATATATATGTGTAAGAACTGAATATATATGTGTAAGAACGGAATATATCTGTGTAAGAACTGAATATATATGCAAGAACTGAATATATATGCTTAAGAACGGAATATATATGAGTAAGAACTGAATATATATGTGTAAGAACTGAATATGTATGTGTAAGAACTGAATATATATGTGTAAGAGCTGAATATATATGCGTAAGAACTGAATATATATGTGTATAAACGGAATATATATGCGTAAGAACTGAGTATATATGTGTAAGAACTGAATATATATGCGTAAGAACTGAATATATATGTGTAAGAACTGAATATATATGTGTAGGAACTGAATATATATGTGTAAGAACTGAATATATATGTGTAAGAACGGAATATATATGTGTAAGAACTGAATATATATGCATAAGAACGGAATATATATGCCTAAGAACTGAATATATATGCGTAAGAACGGAATATATATGCGTAAGAACGGAATATATATGCGTAAGAACTGAATATATATGTGTAAGAACTGAATATATATGTGTAAGAACTGAGTATTTATGTGTAAGAACTGAATATATATGCGTAAGAACTGAATATATATGTGTAAGAACTCAATATATATGTGTAAAAACTGAATATATATGTTCAAGAACTGAATATATATGTGTAAGAACGGAATATATATGCGTAAGAACGGAATATATATGCGTAAGAACTGAATATATATGTGTAAGAACTGAATATATATGTGTAATAACTGAATATATATGTGTAAGAACTGAATATATATGTGTAACAACTGAATATATATGTGTAATAACTGAATATATGTGTAAGAACTGAATATATACGTGTAAGAACTGAATATATTTGGGTAAGAACGGAATATATATGTGTAAGAACTGAATATATATGCAAGAACTGAATATATATGCGTAAGAACTGAACATATATGTGTAAGGACTGAATATATATGTGTAAGAACTGAATATATATGTGTAAGAACTGAATATATATGTGTAAGAGCTGAATATATATGCGTAAGAACTGAATATATATGTGTAAAAACGGAATATATATGCGTAAGAACTGAGTATATATGTGTAAGAACTGAATATATATGTGAAAGAACGGAATATATATGCGTAAGAATGGAATATGTATGTGTAAGAACTGCATATATATGTGTAAGAACTGAATATATATGTGTAAGAACGGAATATATATGTGTAAGAACTGAATATATATGTGTAAGAACGGAATATATCTGTGTAAGAACTGAATATATATGTGTAAGAACTGAATATATATATGCAAGAACTGAATATATATGCGTAAGAACGGAATATATATGAGTAAGAACTGAATATATATGTGTAAGAACTGAATATGTATGTGTAAGAACTGAATATATATGTGTAAGAGCTGAATATATATGCGTAAGAACTGAATATATATGTGTATAAACGGAATATATATGCGTAAGAACTGAGTATATATGTGTAAGAACTGAATATATATGCGTAAGAACTGAATATATATGTGTAAGAACTGAATATATATGTGTAGGAACTGAATATATATGTGTAAGAACTGAATATATATGTGTAAGAACGGAATATATATGTGTAAGAACTGAATATATATGCATAAGAACGGAATATATATGCCTAAGAACTGAATATATATGCGTAAGAACGGAATATATATGCGTAAGAACGGAATATATATGCGTAAGAACTGAATCTATATGTGTAAGAACTGAATATATATGTGTAAGAACTGAGTATTTATGTGTAAGAACTGAATATATATGCGTAAGAACTGAATATATATGTGTAAGAACTCAATATATATGTGTAATAAAAATGAATATATATGTTTAAGAACTGAATATATATGTGTAAGAACGGAATATATATGCGTAAGAACGGAATATATATGCGTAAGAACTGAATATATATGTGTAAGAACTGAATATATATGTGTAATAACTGAATATATATGTGTAAGAACTGAATCTATATGTGTAAGAACTGAATATATTTGCGTAAGAATGGAATATATATGTGTAAGAACTGAATATATATGCAAGAACTGAATATATATGCATAAGAACTGAATATATATGTGTAAGAACTGAATATATATGTGTAAGAACTGAATTTATATGTGTAAGAACTGAATATATATGTGTAAGAACTGAATATATATGCGTAAGAACTGAATATATATGTGTATAAACGGAATATATATGCGTAAGAACTGAGTATATATGTGTAAGAACTGAATTTATATGTGTAAGAACTGAATATATATGTGTAAGAACTGAATATATATGTGTAAGAACTGAATATATATGCGTAAGAATGGAATATATATGCGTAAGAACGGAATATATATGTGTAAGAACTGAATATATATGTGTAAGAACGGAATATATATGTGTAAGAGCTGAATATATATGCGTAAGAACTGAATGTATATGTGTAAGAACGGAATATATATGCGTAAAACTTAGTTTATATGTGTAAGAACTGAATATATATGCGTAAGAACTGAATATATATGTGTAAGAACTGAATTTATATGCGTAAGAACGGAATATATGTGTAAGAACTGAATATATATGTGTAAGAACTGAATATATATGCATAAGAACGGAATATATATGCCTAAGAACTGAATATATATGCGTAAGAACTGAATACATGCGTAAGAACTGAATATATATGCGTAAGAACTGAATATATGCGTAAGAACTGAATATATATGCGTAAGAACGGAATATATATGTGTAAGAACGGAATATATATGTGTAAAAACTGAATATATATGTGTAAGAACTGAATATATATGTGTAAGAACTGAATATATATGTGTAAGAACTGAATATATATGTGTAAGAACTGAATATATATGCATAAGAACGGAATATATATGCCTAAGAACGGAATATATATGCGTAAGAACGGAATATATATGTGTAAGAACGGAATATATATGTGTAAAAACTGAATATATATGTGTAAGAACTGAATATGTATGCGTAAGAACTGAATATATGCGTAAGAAATGAATATATGCGTAAGAACTGGATATATATGCGTAAGAACGGAATATATATTTGTAAGAACGGAATATATATGTGTAAGAACTGAATATATATGTGAAACAACTGAATATATATGTGTAATAATTGAATATATATGTGTAAGAACTGAATATATATGTGTAAGAACTGAATATATATGCTTAAGAACTGAATATATATGTGTAAGAACTGAATATATTTGTGTAAGAACTGAATATATATGTGTAAGAACTGAATATATATGTGTAAGAGCTGAATATATATGCGTAAGAACTGAATATATATGTGTAAGAACGGAATATATATGTGTAAAAACTGAATATATATGTGTAAGAACTGAATATGTATGCGTAAGAACTGAATATATGCGTAAGAAATGAATATATGCGTAAGAACTGGATATATATGCGTAAGAACGGAATATATATTTGTAAGAACGGAATATATATGTGTAAGAACTGAATATATATGTGAAACAACTGAATATATATGTGTAATAATTGAATATATATGTGTAAGAACTGAATATATATGTGTAAGAACTGAATATATATGCTTAAGAACTGAATATATATGTGTAAGAACTGAATATATTTGTGTAAGAACTGAATATATATGTGTAAGAACTGAATATATATGTGTAAGGGCTGAATATATATGCGTCAGAACTGAATATATATGTGTAAGAACGGAATATATATGCGTAAGAACTGAATATATATGTGTAAGAACTGAATATATATGCGTAAGAACTGAATATATATGTGTAAGAACTGAATATATATGTGTAAGAACTGAATATATATGTTTAAGAACTGAATATATAGGTGTAAGAACGGAATATATATGCGTAAGAACGGAATATATATGCGTAAGAACTGAATATATATGTGTAAGAACTGAATATATTTGTGTAAGAACTGAATATATATGTGTAAGAACTGAATATATATGTGTAAGAGCTGAATATATATGCGTAAGAACTGAATATATATGTGTAAGAACGGAATATATATGCGTAAGAACTGAATATATATGTGTAATAACTGAATATATATGTGTAAGAACTGAATATATATGTTTAAGAACTGAATATATATGTGTAATAACGGAATATATATGCGTAAAAACGGAATATATATGCGTAAGAACGGAATATATATGCGTAAGAACTGAATATATATGTGTAACAACTGAATATATATGTGTAATAACTGAATATATATGTGTAAGAACTGAATATATACGTGTAAGAACTGAATATATTTGGGTAAGAACGGAATATATATGTGTAAGAACTGAATATATATGCAAGAACTGAATATATATGCGTAAGAACGGAACATATATGTGTAAGAACTGAATATATATGTGTAAGAACTGAATATATATGTGTAAGAGCTGAATATATATGCGTAAGAGCTGAATATATATGCGTAAGAACTGAATATATATGTGTAAAAACGGAATATATATGCGTAAGAAATGAGTATATATGTGTAAGAACTGAATATATATGCGTAACAACTGAATATATATGTGTAAGAACTGAATATATATGTGTAAGAACTGAATATATATGTGTAAGAACTAAATATATATGTGTAAGAACGGAATATATATGTGTAAGAACTGAATATATATGCGTAAATACGGAATATATATGCGTAAGAACGGAATATATATGCGTAAGAACTGAATATATATGTGTAAGAACTGAATATATATGTGTAAGAACTGAATATATATGCGTAAGAACGGAATATATATGCGTAAGAACGGAATATATATGCGTAAGAACGGAATATATATGCATAAGAACGGAATATATATGCGTAAGAACTGAATATATATGTGTAAGAACTGAATATATATGTGTAAGAACGGAATATATATGCGTAAGAATGGAATATGTATGTGTAAGAACTGCATATATATGTGTAAGAACTGAATATATATGTGTAAGAACTGAATATATATGTGTAAGAACTGAATATATATGTGTAAGAACGGAATATATCTGTGTAAGAACTGAATATATATGTGTAAGAACTGAATATATATGCAAGAACTGAATATATATGCGTAAGAACGGAATATATATGAGTAAGAACTGAATATATATGTGTAAGAACTGAATATGTATGTGTAAGAACTGAATATATATGTGTAAGAGCTGAATATATATGCGTAAGAACTGAATATATATGTGTATAAACGGAATATATATGCGTAAGAACTGAGTATATATGTGTAAGAACTGAATATATATGCGTAAGAACTGAATATATATGTGTAAGAACTGAATATATATGTGTAATAACTGAATATATATGTGTAAGAACTGAATCTATATGTGTAAGAACTGAATATATTTGCGTAAGAACGGAATATATATGTGTAAGAACTGAATATATATGCAAGAACTGAATAATTATGCATAAGAACTGAATATATATGTGTAAGAACTGAATATATATGTGTAAGAACTGAATTTATATGTGTAAGAACTGAATATATATGTGTAAGAACTGAATATATATGCGTAAGAACTGAATATATATGTGTATAAACGGAATATATATGCGTAAGAACTGAGTATATATGTGTAAGAACTGAATATATATGCGTAAGAACTGAATATATATGTGTAAGAACTGAATATATATGTGTAAGAACTGAATATATATGTGTAAGAACTGAATATATATGTGTAAGAACGGAATATATATGTGTAAGAACTGAATATATATGCATAAGAACGGAATATATATGCCTAAGAACTGAATATATATGCGTAAGAACGGAATATATATGCGTAAGAACGGAATATATATGCGTATGAACTGAATATATATGTGTAAGAACTGAATATATATGTGTAAGAACGGAATATATATGCGTAAGAACTGAGTATATATGTGTAAGAACTGAATATATATGCGTAAGAACTGAATATATATGTGTAAGAACTGAATATATATGTGTAAGAACTGAATATATATGTTTAAGAACTGAATATATATGTGTAAGAACGGAATATATATGCGTAAGAACGGAATATATATGCGTAAGAACTGAATATATATGTGTAACAACTGAATATATATGTGTAATAACTGAATATATATGTGTAAGAACTGAATATATACGTGTAAGAACTGAATATATTTGGGTAAGAACGGAATATATATGTGTAAGAACTGAATATATATGCAAGAACTGAATATATATGCGTAAGAACTGAACATATATGTGTAAGGACTGAATATATATGTGTAAGAACTGAATATATATGTGTAAGAACTGAATATATATGTGTAAGAGCTGAATATATATGCGTAAGAACTGAATATATATGTGTAAAAACGGAATATATATGCGTAAGAACTGAGTATATATGTGTAAGAACTGAATATATATGCGTTAGAACTGAATATATATGTGTAAGAACTGAATATATATGTGTAAAAACTGAATATATATGTGTAAGAACTGAATATATATGTGTAAGAACGGAATATATATGTGTAAGAACTGAATATATATGCGTAAATACGGAATATATATCCGTAAGAACGGAATATATATGCGTAAGAACTGAATATATATGTGTAAGAACTGAATATATATGTGTAAGAACTGAATATATATGTGTAAGAACTGAATATATATGCGTAAGAACGGAATATATATGCGTAAGAACGGAATATATATGCGTAAGAACGGAATATATATGCATAAGAACGGAATATATATGCGTAAAAACTGAATATATATGTGTAAGAACTGAATATATATGTGAAAGAACGGAATATATATGCGTAAGAATGGAATATGTATGTGTAAGAACTGCATATATATGTGTAAGAACTGAATATATATGTGTAAGAACGGAATATATATGTGTAAGAACTGAATATATATGTGTAAGAACGGAATATATCTGTGTAAGAACTGAATATATATGTGTAAGAACTGAATATATATATGCAAGAACTGAATATATATGCGTAAGAACGGAATATATATGAGTAAGAACTGAATATATATGTGTAAGAACTGAATATGTATGTGTAAGAACTGAATATATATGTGTAAGAGCTGAATATATATGCGTAAGAACTGAATATATATGTGTATAAACGGAATATATATGCGTAAGAACTGAGTATATATGTGTAAGAACTGAATATATATGCGTAAGAACTGAATATATATGTGTAAGAACTGAATATATATGTGTAGGAACTGAATATATATGTGTAAGAACTGAATATATATGTGTAAGAACGGAATATATATGTGTAAGAACTGAATATATATGCATAAGAACGGAATATATATGCCAAAGAACTGAATATATATGCGTAAGAACGGAATATATATGCGTAAGAACGGAATATATATGCGTAAGAACTGAATATATATGTGTAAGAACTGAATATATATGTGTAAGAACTGAGTATTTATGTGTAAGAACTGAATATATATGCGTAAGAACTGAATATATATGTGTAAGAACTCAATATATATGTGTAATAAAAATGAATATATATGTTTAAGAACTGAATATATATGTGTAAGAACGGAATATATATGCGTAAGAACGGAATATATATGCGTAAGAACTGAATATATATGTGTAAGAACTGAATATATATGTGTAATAACTGAATATATATGTGTAAGAACTGAATCTATATGTGTAAGAACTGAATATATTTGCTTAAGAATGGAATATATATGTGTAAGAACTGAATATATATGCAAGAACTGAATATATATGCATAAGAACTGAATATATATGTGTAAGAACTGAATATATATGTGTAAGAACTGAATTTATATGTGTAAGAACTGAATATATATGTGTAAGAACTGAATATATATGCGTAAGAACTGAATATATATGTGTATAAACGGAATATATATGCGTAAGAACTGAGTATATATGTGTAAGAACTGAATTTATATGTGTAAGAACTGAATATATATGTGTAAGAACTGAATATATATGTGTAAGAACTGAATATATATGCGTAAGAATGGAATATATATGCGTAAGAACGGAATATATATGTGTAAGAACTGAATATATATGTGTAAGAACGGAATATATATGTGTAAGAGCTGAATATATATGCGTAAGAACTGAATGTATATGTGTAAGAACGGAATATATATGCGTAAAACTTAGTTTATATGTGTAAGAACTGAATATATATGCGTAAGAACTGAATATATATGTGTAAGAACTGAATTTATATGCGTAAGAACGGAATATATGTGTAAGAACTGAATATATATGTGTAAGAACTGAATATATATGCATAAGAACGGAATATATATGCCTAAGAACTGAATATATATGCGTAAGAACTGAATACATGCGTAAGAACTGAATATATATGCGTAAGAACTGAATATATGCGTAAGAACTGAATATATATGCGTAAGAACGGAATATATATTTGTAAGAACGGAATATATATGTGTAAGAACTGAATATATATGTGAAACAACTGAATATATATGTGTAATAACTGAATATATATGTGTAAGAACTGAATATATATGTGTAAGAACTGAATATATATGCGTAAGAACTGAATATATATGTGTAAGAACTGAATATATTTGTGTAAGAACTGAATATATATGTGTAAGAACCGAATATATATGTGTAAGAGCTGAATATATATGCGTAAGAACTGAATATATATTTGTAAGAACGGAATATATATGAGTAAGAACTGAGTATATTTGTGTAAGTACTGAATATATATGCGTAAGAACTGAATATATATGTGTAAGAACTGAATATATATGTGTAAAAACTGAATATATATGTTTAAGAACTGAATATATATGTGTAAGAACGGAATATATATGCGTAAGAACTGAATATATATGTGTAACAACTGAATATATATGTGTAATAACTGAATATATATGTGTAAGAACTAAATATATATGTGTAAGAACTGAATATATTTGCGTAAGAACGGAATATATATGTGTAAGAACTGAATATATATGCAAGAACTGAGTATATATGCGTAAGAATGGAACATATATGTGTAAGAACTGAATATATATGTGTAAGAACTGAATATATATTTGTAAGAGCTGAATATATATGCGTAAGAACTGAATATATATGTGTATAAACGGAATATATATGCATAAGAACTGAGTATATATGTGTAAGAACTGAATATATATGCGTAAGAACTGAATATATATGTGTAAGAACTGAATATATATGTGTAAGAACTAAATATATATGTGTAAGAACTGAATATATATGCATAAGAACGGAATATATATGCCTAAGAACTGAATATATATGCGTAAGAACGGAATATATATGCGTAAGAACGGAATATATATGCGTAAGAACTGAATATATATGTGTAAGAACTGAATATATATGTGTAAGAACTGAATATATATGTGTAAGAACTGAATGTATATGTGTAAGAACGGAATATATATGCGTAAAACTGAGTATATATGTGTAAGAACTGAATATATATGCGTAAGAACTGAATATATATGTGTAAGAACTGAATATATATGCGTAAGAACGGAATATATATGTGTAAGAACTGAATATATATGTGTAAGAACTGAATATATATGTGTAAGAACTGAATATATATGTGTAAGAGCTGAATATATATGCGTAAGAACTGAATATATATGTGTATAAACGGAATATATATGCATAAGAACTGAGCATATATGTGTAAGAACTGAAGATATATGCGTAAGAACTGAATATATATGGGTAAGAACTGAATATATATGTGTAATTACTGAATATATATGTGTAAGAACTGAATATATATGTGTAAGAACTGTATATATATGCATAAGAACGGAATATATATGCGTAAGAACTGAATATATATGCGTAAGAACTGAATATATGCGTAAGAACTGAATATATATGCGTAAGAACGGAATATATGCGTAAGAACTGAATATATATGCGTAAGAACGGAATATATATTTGTAAGAACGGAATATATATGTGTAAGAACTGAATATATATGTGAAACAACTGAATATATATGTGTAATAACTGAATATATATGTGTAAGAACTGAATATATATGTGTAATAACTGAATATATATGCGTAAGAACTGAATATATATGTGTAAGAACTGAATATATTTGTGTAAGAACTAAATATATATGTGTAAGAACCGAATATATATGTGTAAGAGCTGAATATATATGCGTAAGAACTGAATATATATGTGTAAGAACGGAATATATATGCGTAAGAACTGAGTATATATGTGTAAGAACTGAATATATATGCGTAAGAACGAAATATATATGCGTAAAAACTGAGTATATATGTGTAAGAACTGAATATATATGCGTAAGAACTGAATATATATGTGTAAGAACTGATAATATGCGTAAGAACTGAATATATATGCGTAAGAACGGAATATATATTTGTAAGAACTGAATATATATGTGTAAGAACTCAATATATATGTTTAAGAACTGAATATATATGTGTAAGAACGGAATATATATGCGTAAGAACGGAATATATATGCGTAAGAACTGAATATATATGTGTAAGAACTGAATATATATGTGTAGGAACTGAATATATATGCAAGAACTGAATATATATGCGTAAGAACGGAATATATATGTGTAAGAACTGAATATATATGTGTAAGAACTGAATATATATGAGTAAGAACTGAATATATATGTGTAAGAGCTGAATATATATGCGTAAGAACTGAATATATATGTGTATAAACGGAATATATATGCGTAAGAACTGAGTATATATGTGTAAGAACTGAATATATATGCGTAAGAACTGAATATATATGTGTAAGAACTGAATATATATGTGTAAGAACTGAATATATATGTGTAAGAACTGAATATATATGTGTAAGAACGGAATATATATGTGTAAGAACTGAATATATATGCATAAGAACGGAATATATATGCCTAAGAGCTGAATATATATGCGTAAGAACGGAATATATATGCGTAAGAACGGAATATATATGCGTAAGAACTGAATATATATGTGTAAGAACTGAATATATATGTGTAAGAACTGAATATATATGTGTAAGAACTGAATATATATGCGTAAGAACTGAATATATATGCGTAAGAACTGAATATATATGTGTAAGAACTGAATATATATGTGTAATAACTGAATATATATGTGTAAGAACTGAATATATATGTGTAAGAACTGAATATATTTGCGTAAGAACGGAATATATATGTGTAAGAACTGAATATATATGCAAGAACTGAATATATATGCGTAAGAACGGAATATATATGTGTAAGAACTGAATATATATGTGTAAGAACTGAATATATATGTGTAAGAACTGAATATATATGTGTAAGAGCTGAATATATATGCGTAAGAACTGAATATATATGTGTATAAACGGAATATATATGCGTAAGAACTGAGTATATATGTGTAAGAACTGAATATATATGCGTAAGAACTGAATATATATGTGTAAGAACTGAATATATATGTGTAAGAACTGAATATATATGTGTAAGAACTGAATATATATGTGTAAGAACTGAATATATATGTGTAAGAACTGAATATATATGCATAAGAACGGAATATATATGCCTAAGAACGGAATATATATGCGTAAGAACGGAATATATATGTGTAAGAACGGAATATATATGTGTAAAAACTGAATATATATGTGTAAGAACTGAATATGTATGCGTAAGAACTGAATATATGCGTAAGAACTGAATATATGCGTAAGAACTGAATATATATGCGTAAGAACGGAATATATATTTGTAAGAACGGAATATATATGTGTAAGAACTGAATATATATGTGAAACAACTGAATATATATGTGTAATAATTGAATATATATGTGTAAGAACTGAATATATATGTGTAAGAACTGAATATATATGCGTAAGAACTGAATATATATGTGTAAGAACTGAATATATTTGTGTAAGAACTGAATATATATGTGTAAGAACTGAATATATATGTGTAAGAGCTGAATATATATGCGTAAGAACTGAATATATATGTGTAAGAACGGAATATATATGCGTAAGAACTGAGTATATATGTGTAAGAACTTAATATATATGTGTAAGAACTGAATATATATGTGTAAGAACTGAATATATATGTGTAAGAACTGAATATATATGCGTAAGAACTGAATATATATGTGTAAGAACTGAATATATATGTGTAAGAACTGAATATATATGTGTAAGAACTGAATATATATGTCTAAGAACGGATATATATGTGTAAGAACTGAATATATATGCGTAAATACGGAATATATATGCGTAAGAACGGAATATATATGCGTAAGAACGGAATATATATGCGTAAGAACGGAATATATATGTGTAAGAACGGAATATATATGTGTAAGAACTGAATATATATTTGTAAGAACTGAATATATATGTGTAAGAACTGAATATATATGTGTAAGAACTGAATATATATGCATAAGAACGGAATATATATGCCTAAGAACTAAATATATATGCGTAAGAACGGAATATATATGTGTAAGAACTGAATATATATGTGTAAGAACGGAATATATATGTGTAAGAGCTGAATATATATGCGTAAGAACTGAATGTATATGTGTAAGAACGGAATATATATGCGTAAAACTTAGTATATATGTGTAAGAACTGAATATATATGCGTAAGAACTGAATATATATGTGTAAGAACTGAATATATATGCGTAAGAACGGAATATATGTGTAAGAACTGAATATATATGTGTAAGAACTGAATATATATGTGTAAGAACTGAATATATATGTGTAAGAGCTGAATATATATGCGTAAGAACTGAATATATATGTGTATAAACGGAATATATATGCGTAAGAACTGAGTATATATGTGTAAGAACTGAATATATATGCGTAAGAACTGAATATATATGGGTAAGAACTGAATATATATGTGTAATAACTGAATATATATGCGTAAAAACTGAATATATATGTGTAAGAACTGAATATATTTGTGTAAGAACTGAATATATATGTGTAAGAACCGAATATACATGTGTAAGAGCTGAATATATATGCGTAAGAACTGAATATATATGTGTAAGAACGGAATATATATGCGTAAGAACTGAGTATATATAAGTGCATAGTACTGAATATATATGCGTAAGAACTGAATATATATGTGTAAGAACTGAATATATATGTGTAAGAACTGAATATATATGTTTAAGAACTGAATATATATGTGTAAGAACGGAATATATATGCGTAAGAACGGAATATATATGCGTAAGAACTGAATATATATGTGTAACAACTGAATATATATGTGTAATAACTGAATATATATGTGTAAGAACTGAATATATATGTGTAAGAACTGAATATATTTGCGTAAGAACGGAATATATATGTTTAAGAACTGAATATATATGCAAGAACTGAGTATATATGCGTAAGAACGGAATATATATGTGTAAGAACTGAATATATATGTGTAAGAACTGAATATATATGCCTAAGAACGGAATATATATGTGTAAGAACTGAATATATATGTGTAAGAACGGAATATATATTTGTAAGAACTGAATATATATGTGTAAGAACTCAATATATATGTTTAAGAATTGAATATATATGTGTAAGAACGGAATATATATGCGTAAGAACGGAATATATATGCGTAAGAACTGAATATATATGTGTAAGAACTGAATATATATGTGTAAGAACTGAATATATATGCAAGAACTGAATATATATGCGTAAGAACTGAATATATATGTGTAAGAACTAAATATATATGTGTAAGAACTGAATATATATGTGTAAGAACTGAATATATATGTGTAAGAGCTGAATATATATGCGTAAGAACTGAATATATATGTGTATAAACGGAATATATATGCGTAAGAACTGAGTATATATGTGTAAGAACTGAATATATATGCGTAAGAACTGAATATATATGTGTAAGAACAGAATATATATGTGTAAGAACTGAATATATATGTGTAAGAACTGAATATATATGTGTAAGAACGGAATATATATGTGTAAGAACCGAATATATATGCATAAGAACGGAATATATATGCCTAAGAACTGAATATATATGCGTAAGAACGGAATATATATGCGTAAGAACGGAATATATATGCGTAAGAACTGAATATATATGTGTAAGAACTGAATATATATGTGTAAGAACTGAATATATATGTGTAAGAACTGAATATATATGCGTAAGAACTGAATATATATGTGTAAGAACTGAATATATATGTGTAAGAACTGAATATATATGTTTAAGAACTAAATATATATGTGTAAGAACGGAATATATATGCGTAAGAACGGAATATATATGCGTAAGAACTGAATATATATGTGTAAGAACTGAATATATATGTGTAATAACTGAATATATATGTGTAAGAACTGAATATATATGTGTAAGAACTGACTATATTTGCGTAAGAACGGAATATATATGTGTAAGAACTGAATATATATGCAAGAACTGAATATATATGCGTAAGAACGGAATATATATGTGTAAGAACTGAATATATATGTGTAAGAACTGAATATATATGTGTAAGAACTGAATATATATGTGTAAGATCTGAACATATATGCGTAAGAACTGAATATATATGTGTATAAACGGAATATATATGCGTAAGAACTGAGTATATATGTGTAAGAACTGAATATATATGCGTAAGAACTGAATATATATGCGTAAGAATGGAATATATATGCGTAAGAACTGAATATATATGTGTAAGAACTGAATATATATGTGTAAGAACTGAATATATATGCAAGAACTGAATATATATGCGTAAGAACGGAATATATATGTGTAAGAACTGAATATATATGTGTAAGAACTGAATATATATGTGTAAGAACTGAATATATATGTGTTTGAGCTGAATATATATGCGTAAGAACTGAATATATATGTGTATAAACGGAATATATATGCGTAAAAACTGAGTATATATGTGTAAGAACTGAATATATATGCGTAAGAACGGAATATATATGTGTAAGAACGGAATATATATGTGTAAGAACTGAATATATATGTGTAAGAACGGAATATATATGCGTAAGAATGGAATATGTATGTGTAAGAACTGCATATATATGTGTAAGAACTGAATATATATGTGTAAGAACTGAATATATATGTGTAAGAACTGAATATATATGTGTAAGAACGGAATATATATGTGTAAGAACTGAATATATATGCATAAGAACGGAATATATATGCCTAAGAACTGAATATTTATGCGTAAGAACGGAATATATATGCGTAAGAACGGAATATATATGCGTAAGAACTGAATATATATGTGTAAGAACTGAATATATATGTGTAAGAACTGAATATATATGTGTAAGAACTGTATATATATGCGTAAGAACGGAATATATATGCGTAAGAACGGAATATATATGTGTAAGAACTGAATATATATGTGTAAGAACTGAATATATATGTGTAAGAGCTGAATATATATGCGTAAGAACTGAATGTATATGTGTAAGAACGGAATATATATGCGTAAAAACTGAGTATATATGTGTATGCGTAAAAAACTGAGTATATATGTGTAAGAACTGAAATATATATGCGTAAGAAACTGAATATATATGTGTAAGAAACTGATAATATGCGTAGGAAACTGAATATATATGCGTAAGAACGGAATATATATTTGTAAGAACTGAATATATATGTGTAAGAACTCAATATATATGTTTAAGAACTGAATATATATATGTAAGAAACGGAATATATATGCGTAAGAACGGAATATATATGCGTAAGAACTGAATATATATGTGTAAGAACTGAATATATATGTGTAAGAAACTGAATATATATGCAAGAACTGAATATATATGCGTAAGAACGGAATATATATGTGTAAGAACTGAATATATATGTGTTTAGAACTGAATATATATGCAAGAACTGAAATATATATGCGTAAGAACGGAATATATATGTGTAAGAATTGAATATATATGTGTAAGAACTGAATATATATGTGTAAGAGCTGAATATATATGCGTAAGAACTGAATATATATGTGTATAAACGGAATATATATGCGTAAGAACTGAGTATTTATGTGTAAGAACTGAATATATATGTGTAAGAGCTGAATATATATGCGTACGAACTGAATGTATATGTGTAAGAAACGGAATATATATGCGTAAAAAACTGAGTATATATGTGTAAGAAACTGAATATATATGCGTAAGAACTGAATATATATGTGTAAGAACTGAATATATGCGTAAGAAACTGAATATATATGTATAAGAACGGAAATATATATTTGTAAGAACTGAATATATATGTGTAAGAACTGAATATATATGTTTAAGAACTGAATATATATGTGTAAGAACGGAATATATATGCGTAAGAACGGAATATATATGCGTAAGAACGGAATATATATTTGTAAGAACTGAATATATATGTGTAAGAACTGAATATATATGTGTAAGAACTGAATATATATGTGTAAGAACTGAATATATATGCGTAAGAACGG
>JAWPHD010021360.1:0-28515 GCA_037043455.1 Cyrtodaria siliqua | reverse complement strand
CACATCAAACTAAATATTTGTTTTTTTTATTTGTATTCACTCAATACACAAAAGTAGATGAAAACTCTGATGAAAACTCATACTCAAACCATTTAGCAAGACTACATTGAATTCTAAGAACACTGTTAAAAGAATATAAAAATAATAAAAAAAACTTTAATTAGTTTGCTGTATGGTAATATTGATCAAATGACTGCAAGTTAAGTTATGCAATGAACATTGTGTAATAATACCACCACATCAAACTAAATATTTTTTTATTTTATTTGTATTCACCCAATACACAGAAGTAGATATAGAAGATTGATGAAAACTCATGCTCAAACATACCATAAAAGCGACGTTAAGTTACAAAGATTTTTTTTACAAATTTTGCGCGTTAAAAATGCCCTTTTTTGGGGGGATTTACCCTGCCCTTTTTCAAGGCTGGGGGAAACACTAAATATCTGCTCTGACATCTGGTCACAATATGTCAACAATTAGTTAAGATAGCTATTGTGTAAGAATTGACAAAAACAACACATAAATAATAAATAAAAAAAATTAGAGTTTTGAGGGGGTAGTGGGGGTTGGGGGGCTTGGTGATGCAGGGAGTGGGGGGGGGGGGGGGGGGGGGGGGGGGGGGGAATATATGTGTAAGAAGCTATGTGTCTAATTTACCAAAACAACATAGATATATGTAAAAAAACATTATAAACATTAAAAAAAAAAATTCCAGTTTCGAGCGTGGGGGTGGGGTGGGGGTGGGGTGGGGGTGGGGTGGGGGTGGGGGCAACATAGCTATGTGTTTATGTGTAAGAATTGACCAAAACAACACAGAGTAAAAAAAAAAAAAAAAAAAAAAGTTTCGAGTGTGAGTGTTGTGGGGGCGGGGCGGGGCGGGGGGGGGGCGGCGGGGAGAGAGTCAGGGGGTTGGGGGGAGGGAGCAACATATATGTGTAATAAGCTATGTGTAAGAATTGACAAAAGCAACACTGAAATATGTAAAAAAAAAAAAAAAAAAAAATAAGAGTTTCAAGTTGGGGGAGTGGGGGAGAGGTGAGGGGGAGAGGCGGGGGATGGGTAGGGGGAGGGGGCAACATATATGTGTAAGAATAGACTAAAACAACACAGAAATTTGTAAAACAAGAGGCCCAAGAGGGCCTGTAGGCGCTCTACTTGTATGATGTGATTAAAAAACATAAACATGATAGAGGCCAACCCAAGAAACATGTTTCCTATATATAACTCTATGTAAACTTTGGGTTATCGTGGCGGCCATTTTGAATATTTGACGACAACGAAAAACACAAACTTGACAGAGGCCAACAACAGGAACATGCATATGATGTTTAACTAGAATGGAACAAGTGAAATATGTTGTTTGATAAATGTCCTTAAATTTGACCTAAGTTTAGCCATGGTGGCCATCATGGACGACTGGAGGCCCCAAAAACGCAAATCTGATGGGGACTAACCCAAAGATCATTGTGATTAAGTTTCATCAAAATCCTTCAAGCAGTTTCAGAGAAGATATCATTTTTAACGTTTTCCTATATAACTCTATGTAAACTTTGGGTCGCTGTGGTGGCCATTTTGATTATTCGACGATAACGAAAAACATTAACTTAATAGAGGCCAACCCAAGAAACATGTATATGATATTTCAGTAGAATGGAATCATTGGTTTCGGAGGAGATGTCGTTTGAAATTTACTTAAATTTGACCTAGTTTCAGCCATGGAGGCCATCTTGGATGACTGGCGGTCGCGAAAAACATAAATCTGAGAGGGACTATCCCAAATATCGTTGTGCTTAAGTTTCATCAAATCTTTCAGGCGGTTTCTGAGAAGATGTAATTTTTAATTGTTTGCTATATAAATCTATGTAAACTTTGGGTCGCCGTGGCGGTCATTTTGATCATTTGACGAAAACGAAAAACATAAACTTGATAGAGGCTTACCCAAGAAACATGTATGTGATATTTCACAAGAATGGAATAAGTGGTTTCGGAGGAGATGTTGTTTGAAATTTATTAAAAATTTGACCTAGTTTTAGCTATGGCGGCCATCTTGGATGACTGGCGGCCGTGAAAAACAAAAATCTGAGAGGGACTATCCCAAATATCGTTGTGCTTAAGTGTCATCAAAATCTTTTAGGCGGTTTCAGAGAAGATGTCATTTTTAACATTTTCCTATATAACTCTATATAAACTTTGGGTCTCCGTGGCAGCCATTTTGATTATTTGACGATAACGAAAAACACAAACTTGATAGAGGCTAACCCAAGGAACATGTATATGACATTTCACAAGAGTGGAATAAGTGGTTTCGGAGGAGATGTCGTTTGAAATTTCCTTAAATTTGACCTAGTTTTAGCCATGGCGGCCATCTTGGATGACTGACGGCCGTGAAAAACACAAATCTGAGAGGGACTATCCCAAATATCAATGTGCTTAAGTTTCATCAAAATCCTTCATGCGGTTTCAGAGAAGATGTCATGTTTAACCTTTTCCTATATAACTCTATGTAAACTTTGGGTCGTCAGGGCGGCCATTTTGATTATTTGACAATAACGAAAAACACAAACTTGATAGAGGCTAACCCAAGGAACATGTATATGATATTTCAGAAGAATGGAATAAGTGGTTTCGGAGGAGATGTCGTTTGAAATTTACTGAAATTTGACCTAGTTTTAGCTATGGCGGCCATCTTGGATGACTGGCGGCCGTGAAAAACAAAATCTGAGAGGGACTATCCCAAATATCATTGTGCTTAAGTTTCATCAAAATCTTTTAGGCGGTTTCA
Organism: Cyrtodaria siliqua; assembly: GCA_037043455.1. Taxonomy (NCBI): domain Eukaryota; kingdom Metazoa; phylum Mollusca; class Bivalvia; order Adapedonta; family Hiatellidae; genus Cyrtodaria; species Cyrtodaria siliqua. Next base: position 25,730 of record JAWPHD010021360.1, on the reverse strand, counting down.
GAGAAGATGTAATTTTTAACCTTTTCCTATATAACTCTTATGTAAACCTTCGGTCGCCGTGGCGCCCATTTTAATTATTTGACGATAACGAAAAACACAAACTTGATAGAGGCTTACCCAAGGAATATGTATATGATATTTCACAAGAATGGAATAAGTGGTTTCGGAGGAGATGTTGTTTGAAATTTACTGAAATTTGACCTAATTTTAGCTATGGCGGCCATCTTGGATGACTGGCGGCACAAAACACAAATCTGAGAGGGACTATCCCAAATATCGTTGTGCTTTAGTGCTTAAGTTTCATCAAAATCTTTCAGGCGGTTTCAGAGAAGATGTAATTTTTAACCTTTTCCTATATAACTCTTATGTAAACTTTGGGTCGCCGTGGCGGCCATTTTGATTATTTGACGATAACGAAAAACACAAACTTGATAGACGCTAACCCAAGGAACATGTATATGATATTTCAGTAGAATGGAATCGGTGGTTTCGGAGAAGATGTCGTTTGAAATTTCCTTAAATTTGACCTAGTTTTAGCCATGGCGGCCATCTTGGATGACTGGCGGCCGCGAAAAACACAAATCTGAGAGGGGCCCTCCCAAGTAACATTGTGGTGAAGTTTCATCAAAATCCTTCAAGCGGTTTCAAAGGAGATGTCGATTTTATAAAATTGCTAACAGACAGACGGACGGACGGACGACGGAAGAAAAGTGATCGCATTAGCCCTCCTGGCCTTTGGCCAGTAGAGCTCCTTTGGCCAGTAGAGCTAAAAAATGTAAAAAAAAAGTTTTAAAAAAATGGGTGTGGAGGTGGGGGGGAGGGGGAGTGGGGGGAGGTGGGGGGGAGGAGGGAGCCCATGCCCCAATATGGGTGAAGTATGAATAATATGCATAATGCTATAAGAAATCCCAAAACTATAGATATATACATGCTTACATGCAAACCTAGATCTGCCTTTATTGCACATTTTATGGACCATCACAATTTGGGTTCCATGGGAGCCCAGAATTTGCAGAAGACAAAATTACTTATCCAACCCTTTACAACATACTATAAGGAAACCAATTCCAAAATTTAGTTCGGCTAGGACAAGAAATGTAAGAGATATAGACCTGTAAACATGATGTGAAACAGACATATTTTAAGGGCTATCAGAATTTGGGTTCCATGGGAGCCCAGGGGTTAAAGGAACCAAAATTACTTAAGCAGCCCTTAAGAAAATGCTATAAGGAAGCTAATGGCCAAATTTGATTGTGCTAGGGTAAGAATATTAAGAGATATAGACTTGTAAACACAGCTTACACGCAAAATTTGATGTGAAATGGACACATTTTATGGGCTATCATAATTTGGGTTCCATGGGAGTCCATGGGTTACTTGAACCAAAATTGCTTATGCAGCCCTGAAGATAATGCTATTAGGAAGTCCATGGCCAAATTTGGTCGTGCTAGGATAAAAAATGTAAGAGATATATACTTGTAAACACAGCTTACACGGAAACCTTGATGTGGGACGCCGACGCCGGGGTGATTACATAAGCTCTCTCATTCTTCAAATAGTCAATCTAATAAGTAACTAATATCTGCCCTGACATTCGGGCACAGTGCGTCATCTTACTAACATACTTCTTCTTTTTCCTGACATTCAGCAATGATGTGTCGTCCCTCAATAACTGCCTCAAACTTATATACGGCACTGCCATCGTCTAGCGGGAACGTAAACTCAGCTTCAATGGGTTCTTTCTCCTTGTTTTCATAATGCAGGTCAGCCTGGACATGGGCTACAAACCCTGATATCGTAACCTCTATAGATAACTCCTTCAAAGGCACTGAAATATGAGAACCAAATGGCCATGAATCACTCACCCGATGACCTATATAAAACTGTGACCACCAGGGTCGGTATAGATTTCATAAAACTTGGTAAAGGATCACAAGCAGATGCTATATTTAATATATATGTGAGCTCTATTTAAGTTTTTTCTTAAGTAAGTCTATGTGAAACAGGGCCAGATTTGACCTAAGGGTCACTATTTGAACAAGTTTTGTAGAGGACCTTAAGCCTATGCTACATGTAATATATGTTAGTTCTATGACGTGGTTTCAGAGATGGAGATTTTTCCCCCTTACCCCTAAGGGATGTTTAATTCTCAGATCGTGTAAACCTGGCCAACGCCACTTGAACTTTTAAATGTACTCTCAGCGGAGAGGTGAGGAGGCAGCCTTGCTTGGTTATAACTTGTCATTATCTTATCAGACTGCCACTAGGAGTGGGGCGCAAGGCAGGTTACCCATATAGCGGATGTAGGTTACAGCACACCTAGCACCTAGCAGATGTAGGTAACAGCACATCTAGCACCAAGTGGATGTAGGTTATAGCACACCTAGCACCTAGTGGATCTAGGTTACAGCACACCTAGCACCTAGCAGATGTAGATAACAGCACATCTAGCACCAAGTGGATGTAGGTTATAGCACACCTAGCACCTAGTGGATGTAGGTTACAGCACACCTAGCACCTAGCAGATGTAGATAACAGCACATCTAGCACCAAGTGGATGTAGGTTACAGCACACCTAGCACCAAGTGGATGTAGGTTACAGCACACCTAGCACCTAGCAGATGTAGGTAACAGCACACCTAGCACCTAGTGGATGTAGGTTACAGCACACCTAGCACCTAGTGGATGTAGGTTACAGCACACCTAGCACCTAGTGGATGTAGGTTACAGCACACCTAGCACCTAGTGGATGTAGGTAACAGCACACCTAGCACCTAGTGGATGTAGGTTACAGCACACCTAGCATCTAGTGGATGTAGGTTACAGCACACCTAGCACCAAGTGGATGTAGGTTACAGCACACCTAGCACCTAGTGGATGTAGGTTACAGCACACCTAGCACTAGTGGATGTAGGTTACAGCACACCTAGCACCTAGTGGATGTAGGTTACAGCACACCTAGCACCAAGTGGATGTAGGTTACAGCACACCTAGCACCTAGCAGATGTAGGTAACAGCACACCTAGCACCAAGTGGATGTAGGTTATAGCACACCTAGCACCTTGGTTATAACTTGTCATTATCTTATCAGACTGCCACTAGGAGTGGGGCACAAGGAAGGTTACCCATATAGCGGATGTAGGTTACAGCACACCTAGCACCTAGTGGATGTAGGTTACAGCACACCTAGCACCTAGTGGATGTAGGTTACAGCACACCTAGCACCAAGTGGATGTAGGTTACAGCACACCTAGCACCTAGCAGATGTAGGTAACAGCACACCTAGCACCTAGTGGATGTAGGTTACAGCACACCTAGCACTTAGTGGATGTAGGTTACAGCACACCTAGCACCTAGTGGATGTAGGTTACAGCACACCTAGCACCTAGTGGATGTAGGTTACAGCACACCTAGCACCTAGTGGATGTAGGTTACAGCACACCTAGCACCTAGTGGATGTAGGTTACAGCACACCTAGCACCAAGTGGATGTAGGTTACAGCACACCTAGCACCTAGTGGATGTAGGTTACATCACACCTAGCACCTAGTGGATGTAGGTTACAGCACACCTAGCACCTAGTGGATGTAGGTTACAGCACACCTAGCACCAAGTGGATGTAGGTTACAGCACACCTAGCACCTAGCAGATGTAGGTAACAGCACACCTAGCACCAAGTGGATGTAGGTTATAGCACACCTAGCACCTTGGTTATAACTTGTCATTATCTTATCAGACTGCCACTAGGAGTGGGGCGCAAGGAAGGTTACCCATATAGTGGATGTAGGTTACAGCACACCTAGCACCTAGTGGATGTAGGTTACAGCACACCTAGCACCTAGTGGATGTAGGTTACAGCACACCTAGCACCTAGTGGATGTAGGTAACAGCACACCTAGCACCTAGCAGATGTAGGCTACAGCACACCTAGCACCTAGTGGATGTAGGCTACAGCACACCTAGCACCTAGTGGATGTAGGTTACAGCACACCTAGCACCTAGTGGATGTAAGTTATAGCACACCTAGCACATAGCGGATGTAGGTTACACACCTAGCACCTAGTGGATGTAGGTTACAGCACACCTAGCAGATGTAGGTTACAGCACACCTAGCACCTAGCGGATGTAGGTTACAGCAAACCTAGCACCTAGTGGATGTAGGTTACAGCACACCTAGCACCTAGCGGATGTAGGTTACAGCACACCTAGCACCTAGTGGATGTAGGTTACAGCACACCTAGCACCTACAGGCCTGATAAATGCCACTCGTCTGCTCGTCATGGGGCGAGTGGATATTTCCTTCTGGTCGTCCTTACGGACGAGTGACTTTTGACATAAGTAACAAAATAAATCAAGTCTTTATTGTTTCCTTTTATTCTGGCAAAGAAATTCCACAAAGCGTTTGGTTCAACTAAATAAATAGCTGATAAAGTACACTCAAATACACCGGAAGTAAACATGAAAATATTGGTTACCCATGGTTAGTATAATGCCGAGATATCCGAAGTTCGTAGACTGTGTCGTGATCGAATTATCCAATACTAAACTAGTAGTTTTTATCAATAAAAAACTGTAACCGGACCATTATACTTGATATGATGACATTTTCCCGTAAAAATGTCATAGAAAATAGACGTGTCTATAGAATGTTTTTGGAGTAAAGTTGGTGGAGATGACGAAAAAATACAAATAGAGAAAGTGAATAGACAATTGTATCAATTAAAAGTGCAATAAAAGCAGTATGATAGTACCAAATGCTAGCATATTTTGCAGGAGAAAAGACTGGAGGATACACAATTGTATTATCACAGTGACTTACATAAACAGTTGCTTTTGAAATGTTAAAATGATGTCATATCTTATTGTAAGTGCCTTTCATAATTATTAAGTGGTCGAGCTAGTCATACCTTAGATGGGATCTAGTCATTTATTGATACTTTGATGATGTTACATGTAGTTTGTTTATCTAAATAAAGTGTTCTTGACTGACACTGATTTACCTTGTCTAGCACTAGCGGTAAGCAAAAATATGAAAGCGATTCCTGTTAAAAATTAAGGGCAAGTACAAAGTTGATAAGGGCAAGTGGATTTTATTTTCACTAGTCCTGCAGGACGTTGTCTTTGTAAAAAATTTACAGGCCTGACCTAGTGGATGTAGGTAACAGCACACCTAGCACCTAGCGGATGTAGGTTACAGCACATTTAGCACCTAATGGATGTATGTTACAGCACACCTAACACCTAGTGGATGTAGGTTACAGCACACCTAGCACCTAGTGGATGTAGGTTACAGCACACCTAGCACCTAGTGGATGTATGTTACAGCACATCTAGCACCTAGCGGATGAAGGTTACAGCACATCTAGCACCTAGTGGATGTAGGTTACAGCACACCTAGCACCTAGTGGATGTAGGTTACAGCACACCTAGCACCTAGTGGATGTATGTTACAGCACACCTAGCACCTAGCAGATGTAGGTTACAGCACACCTAGCACCTAGCGGATGTAGGTTACAGCACACCTAGCACCTAGTGGATGTATGTTACAGCACACCTAGCACCTAGCGGATGTAGGTTACAGCACACCTAGCACCTAGTGGATGTAGGTTACAGCATACCTAGCACCTAGTGGATGTAGGTTACAGCACACCTAGCACCTAGTGGATGTAGGTTACAGCACACCTAGCACCTAATGGATGTAGGTTACAGCACACCTAGCACCTAGTGGATGTAGAAACCAGCAGCAATACCACCGGCAATACTCATCACCCCTCAGTTACAACTACACAGAGCGGAAGCGACACAACACCGCAAATCTACCTGAGAAAAGACGGCAGATCATCTCTACAGACACCTCTACATATCACACCTAGATCAAGTCCCAGCCATAGCGGGATTGTCTTGTGGCATAAGGGTGGAGGGACTATAAACCTTAAAACCACACACACACGCACAAGTTTTCATTGATAAACAATCCGGCCAAGTCCGGAAAACAACAACGAAATAGCTACAGATTTTTGTTTGCTTGTTTGTATGGTGTTTTATGTCATTTTTAACGCATGTAAGGTTATTTATGACGATCAATTTTTTGTTGTGGAGGCAGAGCACCCACTTTTCCTGGGTAGAACCAGTACTGCTCACCTCCCGCCATCCGTAAGAATCGATACTTCCTCACTTACAAGTCGAGCTTCCAGTGGAATTCGAACCTGCAGTGGTGAGACACATTTGGAGACGCAGCTACAGATTTAACAAAGCAAAATATTAAGCATTTTTCAATAAATCAAGGGCCACAACTCTTTGTTACTAATCCGATCTAGTTGTTTTTCGAACTTTCCCATGCTTTCATTGATATTAACAACCTGGTAAAGTTTAGTAGAGATCAAATGAAGGGCTCTTAACGAGGCGAAATAAAGTAAATTTAAGAAAATCAAGGCTATCACTCTCGCATTACTGGTCCAATACTGGTGTTTTTCTAATTAACTCATCAAAGCTTTCATTGGTATTAAGATTCTGGCCAAGTTTGGAAAATATTAGATTGTTACCCTCATGTATACAATGATAGATAAGTGTACATGTTTATTGATCTAGCTGTCAAGTTGTTTCTATTAATAGCACTTGTACCACAATATCCTAAATACACACTATGCACCGTGTAATACCCGAGGATATACACAGCATATGTTAGTTATTGTGGTACAAATACAATAGAGCATGAGTTTTGCTAACGCTCGTGCATTATCTACCCGTACACGTGCAAAACTCATGCTCTATTCTATACTTGTACCATAGCTCTAATGGTTTTCCTTTGTTCTTGCTTATGATATAATTTTCATAAACCTGAAGGTCTGAGCCTAAACTGTGCTATAAATGCCGGTATATTTCAGCCGTGCTATAAATGACAAATTCGGCAGTTATACCAGGGTCTGCTCAATTTTACACGCGCGTAGTTTTATGTTTACACACAATCTGTCAATCAAATATGTAAAACACGACTACCAATTATCAAAACAGCACTCCTTGACATTGGATTTTCCCAATAATATACACAGGCGATTGGCTGCAATAATCAAAACATGGGTCATGCTCATGTCGCGTGATAATGCTATTTCTTGATTGGATCGAGCTGTTATATTTACTGAAAACTGCAACGCCCTAAAACTTCTTGCAAACCAAACCATGTATAGAAAACGCCAAACCATGTATTAAAGTCTAAAATTAACTGCGCATTCTGGCTAATCAAAATATCTGTCCCAGTCTAGCCAGTTAAGCTTCTTTTTTTTTCTTCTTTTTTCTTCAATTTTTTTTTAACATTTTGTATTTTTTTTTTTTTTGATTTCGGCAATAATTTGGGTCGGCGGGTCGGTAAACCTAAAAATTAAAAAAGTCTGGCCTGAAGGTGATGAATACCCCCCGTTTAAATTCTAAGTCAAACAAAGTGCCATAATTCTGTAATAAATTAGGCAATCAACAATGGGTGATGTACAAGGACATAAGGTCATCAGTTATTATGCGTATACAGTTTGGGAACTAACCATTCCAAACTGTTTGAGGAATGCAAGTAATAACAGGAGAAATGTTGGCGTTAAAGCCATTATTTTCCATAATGTGAAAAATGAGTCATTTGAATAGTGCATGCAAGATGTTCACAACAGATATTAGTTTCTTTTCAACAACTATCCAGAAAGTTTCATGTCAATATCTTATTCCTAACTGAAGTTATTGAACGGAAATCATTTTTCTATTTTTAGTAACAGTGACCTTGACCTTAACCCCAGTGAACCCAACTGCAACCCCAAGCTTCCTCTTATTATAAGCTACCTATCCAGAAAGTTTTATGCCAATATCTCATTCCTTACTAAAGTTTTGAGCGAAAACGAAACCTAGCACTATCACTGAAGGTGATGAAGGTGCTTTAATTACAAGTCAAATAAAGGGCCATAATTCTGTAATAAATTAGGCAATCAACAATGTGTGATGCACTTTGTGAAAGCGGGGGTATAATCAAGAGCTATAACTCTGATGTTTATTATCCAATTTTAGTGGTTTTCAAACTCATCTGAGATTTTATAGTTATTACAACTCTGGTAAATGTTGGTAATGGTCCGATGAAAAATGAAGGCACTAGAGTGTTGACAAGGCAAAATACAGCATCCTTTTTATTAAATCAGGGCCATATCTCTGGTGTTTATAAACTGAGACTATTATTTTTCAAACTCGTCCGAGCTTTCATTGATATTAAGACGCTGGCCAAGTTTGGTAAAGATCAGTTGCAAAATGAAGGTGATAGAGTGTTGACAAGGCAAAATATAGCTTTTTTATTAAATCAAGGGCCATAACTCCAACATTCATTACCTGATATTGGTGTTTTTTAAGCTCTTATGGATATTAAGACACTGGCCAAGTTTGATAAAGATCAAATGCAAAATGAAGGTGCTAGAGTGTTAACATCAAAAAGCCAACGGACCAGTAAAGTTAAAAGAAGGAAATATGGCCCTGAATCAATCACCTGAGGATTTTTGCAATTATGAACAAGAGGCCCAAGAGGGCCTGTGGACGCTCTACTGGCTAAAACAGCTCTTATAGATTTAGATAGATATAGCTCTCTTCTCCTATAGATTTAACAAAGGAAAATACAATATAGCATTTTTCAACAAATCAAGGGCCATAACTCTGTTATTACTAACAAGATCTAGCTGGTTTTCAAAATTGTCCAAGATTTCATTGATATACCGCGCTTTGCACAACTAGACATCATACTGAGGCTTCCTGCCAAATTTTGTAGAAATCCAACAAGCCATTTAAGAGGAGTAGCGCCTACAAGAAATTTAAAATAAAAAGTCAAAGGGCCATAACTCCGTCAAAAATCAGCGAACTGGAACAAAAGCGTGAAATGCACAACTAGACATCTTACCGATGCTTCCTGCCAAGTTTCGTCGAAATTCAACAAGGCATTTAGGATGAGTAGCGCCGACAAGAAATTTTAAAGTGTCAAGTAATTAAAAAGATAATGAATTTTTTTTTTAAAAAAAAAAATAATTCAATTCAATCAATAAAAAAAAAAATGAAAAAATTGAAAAAAAAAAAATATGTAAAAAAAAAAAAAAATTGAAACAATTAAAAAAAAAATAAAAAAAAAAAAAGATGAAATTGAAAAAAAAAAAAATCAAATTAAAAAAAAATAAAAATTAAAAAGAAATTAAAAAACTGTTACCCCCGGGGCGCGTCCAAATTTGACACCAGGGTCACCATTTGAACAAACTTGGTAGAGGACCATAGGCTGATGCTACACGTAATACATGAGAGCTCTGTGCCATGTGGTTCCAGAGAAGAAGATTTTTTTCAGTTTTTGCCTATACAAGCCTAAGTAAAACTGTGACCCCCAGGGTGGGGCCAAATGTGACCAATGGGTCACCATTTGAACAAACTTGGTAGAAGACCATAAGCTTATAGCAAATGCAAAATATTAAACCTCTGGCTCCTGCAGTTTCAGAGAAGAAGATTTTTTAAGTTTTTCCTATACATGTCTATGTAAAACATGTGACCCTTGGGGCGGGGTCAAATGTGACCCAAGGGTCACAATTTGAACAAAGTTGGTAAAGGACCATAAGCTTATAGCAAGTGCAAAATATTAAACCTTTGGCTCTTGCAGTTCCAGAGAAGAAGATTTTTTTCAGTTTTTCCCTATACAAGCATTTATGTAAAACCGTGACGCCCGGGTCACCATTTGAACAAAATTGGTAAAGGACCATAAGCTTATAGCATCAGCAAAATATTAAACCTCTGGCTCTTGCAGTTTCAGAGATGAAGATTTTTTCAGTTTTTACCTATACATGTCTATGTAAAACATGTGACCCTTGGGGCGGGGCCAAATGTGACCCCAGGGTCACCATTTGAACAAACTTGGTAAAGGACCATAAGCTTATAATAAATGTAAAATATCAAACCTCTGGCTCTTGTAGTTTCCGAGAAGAAGATTTTTAAAAAAAAAATCCTATATAAGTCTATGAAAAACTGTGACCCTCGGGGCGGGGACAAATTTGACCCTAGGGTCATCATTTGAACAAACTTAGTAGAGGACCTTAAGCTGATGCTACATGTAATAAATGAGAGCTCTGTGCCATGTGGTTCCAGAGAAGAAGATTTTTTTCAGTTTTTCCTATACAAGCCTATGTAAAACTGTGACCCCCGGGGTGGGGCCAAATGTGACCCCTGGGTCACCATTTGAACAAACTTGTTAGAGGACCACAAGCTTATAGCAAATGCAAAATATTAAACCTCTGGCTCTTGCAGTTTCAGAGAAGAAGATTTTTTAAGTTTTTCCCTATACATGTCTATGTAAAACATGTGACCCTTGAGGCGGGGCCAAATGTGACCCGAGGGTCACCATTTGAACAAACTTGGTAAAGGACCATAAGCTTATAGTAAATGCAAAATATCAAACCTCTGGCTGTTGTAGTTTCAGAGAAGAAGATTTTTTTTTTTAAAAATCCTATATAAGTCTATGTAAAACTGTGACCCCCGGAGCGGGGACAAATTTGACCACCAGGGTCACCTTTTGAACAAACTTAGTAGAGGACCATAAGCTGATGCTACATGTAATACATGAGAGCTCTGTGCCTTGTGGTTTCAGAGAAGAAGATTTTTTAAAGTTTGTTCCTATATGTCTATATGAAAAACATGCAAAACCTCAATATACAAACTTTGGACCCCCGGGGCACGGCCATTTTTGACCCCGGGGACTTTATTTGAACAATCTTGATAGTCTAGGCGTTGGCGATCATTTTAAAAGAAAAACTGTTGAAATCTGTCTAGCGGTTCTGGAGAAGAAGATTTTTTAAGGTTTCGACTATATATGGTAATGGCAGCCATCTTGGATGTAGCGCTGACCTAATTTTAACAAATCTAAAAAGCATTCATCTAAGGACCATCCATGTGAAGTTTGGTCAAAATTAGCCAAGCGGTTTCTGAGGAGAAGTCGTTTGAAGAAAAGTTAACGGACGGACGACGGACGGACGACGGACGACGGACAACACACCATCCCATAAGCTCTGCTGGCCCTTGGCCAGTAGAGCTAAAAATTGTCCTCTCGCAATTGAAGATGTTTTCAAGTTCCTTATTTAAGTCTATGTAAAAACATGCAAAATCTCTACATACAAACTTTGGACCCAGGGGTTGCAGCCATCTTTGACCCCAGGGACTTCAAATGAGCAAACTTGATAGACCAGGGGTTAGCGATCATTAAAAATAATAAAGAACACGCGAACAAGACGGCATGTGTATGCTCTACAAGCTAAAATGGCTCTTATATCAAGGGGTTTCATCATTAAATTCCTTTCAATACCTTTTTACAAGTGTAAAACACAACAAAAACACCCTCAAATTTAAACCCACAACTGCATGCTAACAGTTTAAAAGAACATTTTTTAAGTTTTCCCTATATAAGTCTTTGAAAAACATGCAAAATCTCAATATACAAACTTTGGACACCCAGAGCAAGGTCATTTTTGACCCCGTTCATTTGAACAAACTTGATAAGACTAGGCATTGGCGATCATTTTAAAAGAAAAACTGTCGAAATCTGTCCAGCGGTTCTTGAGAAGAATATTTGTTAAGGTTTCGACAATATATGGTAATGGCGACCATCTTGGATGTCGCGCTGACCTAATTTTAACAAATCTAAAAAGCATTTATCTATGGATCATCCAAGTGAAGTTTGGTCAAAATTGGCCTAGCGGTTTCTGAGGAGGTCGTTTGAAGCAAAAGTTAACGACGACGGACGACGGATAACGGACGACACGTCGTCCAACGGACGACGGACAAAGAGTTATCCCAATAGATATCTAACAGGATGTCAATGACCTTGAAGCTCTACTGGCAGCTTCTGAAAGCTAGATCAGCATTCCTGCGAAGTTTCATGAAAATCTGTCAAGTAGTTTCAGAGTAGTCGTTACAAGTTTTTATATATAACTCAGTGTAAACAAAGATGGCCGCTGGCAGCCATGTTTTATGTTGAATCAAAATAATTTTGAACAAGGACCAACATCATGTCATTTTAGAAAGTGCTCATTTTAGAAAAAGTTCCATATCAATATCACTTATTGTTTTCCATAAGTAGTCGCTACAAATTTGTTTTTTAAAAATCTATTTTTAGCCATGGTGGCAATCTTGAATTTCCAGCCGATCTGAAATTTTGTTAGGATCAACAACACAACAAGAGCATCATTTCTGTTTCATGACAATCCTTCAAGTAGTTTCAGAGGAGTAGTCGCTACAATTATTTACTATATAACTCTATGTAAATAAAGATGGCCGCTAAGTAGCCATGTTTCATGTCAAATCAAAATGATTTTCAACAAGGACAAACATCATGTCTTGCTGATCATTTTAGAAAAAGATCACTTACAGTTTTCAAGAAGTAGTCGCGAGTACAAACTTGTCTTTTAAAAATCTATTTTTAGCCCTGGCTGACATCTTAAATTTCCGTCCGACCTAAAATTTTGCTAGGATCAACTAGACACCAAGATTAACATTCCTGTGAAGTTTCATGAAAATACGTCAAGAAGTTTCAGCTGAGATTTCTACAAGTTTTTACTGTATAACTCCATGTAAACAAAGATGGCCGCTGGAAGCCAACATAACATAACCCTGCTGTTACTCATTCAATTTGGTTAGTTTTCGAACTTGTCCGAGTTTTCACTGATAATAACAATCACTGTACATGTAAGTTTGGTAAAGATCAAATAATAAATGAAGGTGCAAGAGTGTTCACAAGGCAGAAAATGGCATTTTTCAAAAACAAGAGGGCCAAGCTGGCCCTAAATCGATCACCTTAGTACTGGCCCATTATCAAACTTCTTAGAAATCTAATGGTCATATACAATCTGTGCAAGTTTGGTTAAGATTGTTCAAAAAATGTGGCCTCTGTTGTGTTAACAACAGTGATATAAAGACATTGACAAAGTTTGGTAAAGACCAAATACGAAATTAAGGTGTTAAGAGTGTAAACCCTGGGGCAGGGCCAAATGTGACCCCAGGGCTACATGTAATACATGAGAGCTGTGTACCTTGTGGTTTCAGAGAACAAGATTTTTTAAGTGTTTCCCTATACAAGTCTATGTAAAACATGTGACCCCTGGGGCAGGGCCAAATGTGACCCCAGGGTCACCATTTGAATAAACTTGGTAAAGGACCATAAGCTCATAGTAAATGCAAAATATTAAACCTCTGGCTCTTGTAGTTTCAGAGAAGAAGATTTTTTAACTATTTTACTATATAAATCTATGTAAAACTGTGAAGCCCGGGACGGGGCCAAATTTGACCCCAGGGTCACCATTTGAACAAACTTGGTAGAATGAATGAATGAATAGTGTTTTACCACACGTCGACACATAAATAGGTCATATTGTACGCAAAAACTGACCAAAGATGATGAAATGAAGTAGTAATTAAACAAGAGGGCCAGGATGGCCCTTAGATCGCACACCTTGTAATCATGCAATAAGTCGACTGTGTCTAGTCTGGCATGGGTATTGTTTAATTTGTCCCACTTTCTTCTATGAATGAGATTTCATCAAAATGGGTGGGGGGTTATATTAACTTTCTAAACAGATTTGGTAAATATCAGATAAAAAACTAGAAATTGTTATTGTCCATGGGACAAAAACGTATGGCTCCCCCACTCGCCCGAACAGACATAATTGACGACTCTAGGTCCAACTGTTCTTTATTGATCTGAGATCCATGTGACTGTATCTACTATCTGTATCAGTAAGGCCACATAAAAAAATATGTGTGGTTCAAGTAACCCGACCGACCCTATTTTTTTAAGGGGCCGACCCTAAAACTTTTCATGCAAAAATTAAAAAAAAAAAAAAATCTAAAAAAAGAATTAAAAAAAAAAATTAAAATTAAAAAAAATTAAAAAAAAAAAATTAAAAAAAAAAAAAAAAATCAAAAGAAAATCAATAAATCAATAAATTAAAAAAAATCAATAGGGGTCATCTACTGGTCATGACCAACCATCCTTCCAAGTTTGAGGACACTAGGTCCAACCATTCTCTAGTTATTGATCGGTCATCGTTTCACCGCAACCTTGACCTTTGACCTAGTGACCCCAAAATTAATAGGGTCATCTACTGGTCATGACCAACCATCCTTCCAAGTTTGAGGACCCTAGGTCCAACCATTCTCTAGTTATTGATCGGACATCGTTTCACCGCAACCTTGACCTTTGACCTAGTGACCCCAAAATCAATAGGGTCATCTACTTGTCATGACCAACCATCCTTCCAAGTTTGAGGACCCTAGGTCCAACCGTTCTCTAGTTATTGATTGGACATCGTTTGTGACACAGACAGACCTACAGCCTTGACCTTTGATCTAGTGACCCCAAAATCAATAGGGGTCATCTACTTGTCATGACCAACCATCCTTCCAAGTTTGAGGACCCGAGGTCCAACCGTTCTGTAGTTATTGATCGGACATCATTTTGATAGTCAATATCACCACGACCTTGACCTTTGACCTAGAGACCCCAAAATCAATAGGGGTCATCTACTTGTAATGACCAACCATCCTTCCAAGTTTGAGGACCCTAGGTCAAACCGTTCTCTAGTTATTGAACGGACATCGTTTGTGACACAGACAGACCTACAGCCTTGACCTTTGACCTAGTGACCCCAAAATCAATAGGGGCCATCTACTTGTCATGACCAACCATCCTTCCAAGTTTGAGGACCCTAAGTCCAACCATTCTCTAGTTATTGATCGGACATCGTTTGTGACACAGACAGAGAAACAGACAGAGAAACAGACAGAAAGCACAAAATCAATATGGCTCCCCTACCACACAACTAGACATCATACTGAGGCTTCCTGCCAAATTTCATAGAAATCCAACAAGCCCTTTAGGAGAAGTAGCGACGACAAGAAATGTAAAGTAAAAATGTCAAAGGGCCATAACCATGTCAAAAATCAGCAAACTGGAACAAAAGCGCGATATGCACAACTGGACATCTTACCAATGCTTCCTGCCAAGTTTCGTCGAAATCCAACAAGGCGTTTAGGAGGAGTAGCGCCAACAAGAAATCTAAAGTAGAAACGTCAAGGGGCCGTAACTCCATCAAAAATCAACAAACCGGAAAAAACGCAATAGGCACAACTAGAAATCATACCAATGCTTCCTGCTAAGTTTCGTCAAATTTTGTTAAAAAAAAGAAAAAAAGTAATAAAAAAAAATTTCAAAAAATTTTATTGAAAAAAAAGAATTTATTCAAAAAATAAATAAATAAAAAATAAAAAAATAATGAAAAAATAAAAATTTAAACAAATAAATGAAGGCCCTATCGTATTTACGAGGGAAAGTATAGCATATTTAACTAAATCAAGATCCATAACTCCGCTGTTACTGGTCCGAACTGGCTGGTTATCGAAATTGTCCAAACTTCCATTGATATTATGAATCTAGTAAAGTTTGGTAAACATCAGATGAAAAATGAAGGCCCTATCGTCTTAACGAGGCAAAATATAGCATTTTTAACTAAATCAAGGGCCATAACTCTGCTGTTACTGGTTCGATCTGGCTGTTTTTCGAATTTGACTGAGCTTTTATTGACATGAACAACTGGTAAAGTTTGGAAAGATCGGATAAAAAATGAAGGCCCTATCGTCTTAACGAGGCAAAATTTAGCATTTTTAACTAATTCAAGGGCCATAACTCTGCTGTTACTAGTCTGATCTGGCTGGTTTTCGAACTTGTCTGAGCTTTCATTGATATTAACAATCTGGTAAAGCTTGGTAAAGATTGGATGAAAAATGAAGGCCCTATAGTCTTAAGGAGGCAGAATATTGCATATTTCAGCAAATCAAGGGCCTTAACTCTGCTGTTACTCATTCAATTTGGCTAGTTTTCGAACTTGTCCGAGTTTTCATTGATAATAACAATCACTGTACATGTAAGTTTGGTAAAGATCAAATAATAAATGAAGGTGCTAGTGTTCACAAGGCAAAAATGGCATTTTTCAGAAAAAAACAAGGGCCATTACTCCGGTATTACTAATCCGATTTGGCTGGTTTTCGAACTCATCCAAGCTTTTATTGATATTACAATCTGTGCAAGTTTGGCAAAGATTAAATAATAAATGAAGGTGCTAGTGTTCACAAGGCATAAAATGGTATTTTTCAGAAAAAACAAGGGCTGTAACTCTGGTGTTACTGACCCAATTTAGATTTTCGAAATTTTCCAAGCTTTCATTAATATTAACAATCTGTGCAAGTTTGGTAAAGATCAAATAATAAACGAATGTGCTAGAGCGTTCCCAAGGCAGAAAATAGCATTTTTCAGAAAAAACAGGCCATAACTCCGGTGTTACTGATCCAATTCGGCTGGTTTTCGACCTTGTCCGAGCTTTCATTGATATTAACAATCTATGTAAGTTTGGTAAAGATCAAATAATAAATGAAGGTGCTAGAGTGTTCACATGGCTTAAAGGGAATGTAGCGACACAGCCAAACAACCTCTATTATTGAGAGTTCTGAAAAACTTGGAAAAAGGTGAAAGAATTATCAAAATCGGATGATAAACAAAAAAGGATATGACCATTTAAAAATTGTTCTAAAATGAATATGGCAGCCGCCATTTTTAGAACTATGATGTCATAGTTCCATATTACCATATATGGAATATTGATAAATATCATTTAAAATGAAGAAAATCACTGCAAATGAATGCATTTTTTTTTACTGGTTATATAATATAAAGCAGTGTTCTCCCCAGGAATTTGTCAAGGCATGTCGCTTTTATCATGGAAAATATGCTTCAGAGTGTATCCTTAATCCTGACCCCTATATGTATGAGTAGTTAGTTGAGAGACACTTGCTTTATATAAGAAAAGGCTAGTGATTCCATATATATTGTGTTTTTTACTTAATTAAGCCAACAAAAATGAAATAATTAAAATGTGTTAAATGTCTTTTTGAAATTAAGGCATGTTGTAAAAGCATTTTGGCTCTGAAGGCATGTTAAATGTGACATGCCTTAATAGCCTGAGGAGAACACTGAGCATTATTGCCATTAAGTATTACATATTTTTCATACAGTTGCTGTCATTTTTCCTCTATATCAGTAAATGTTCATATTTATAAATATTCCATATATGGTCATTTAGAACCGTGATGTCATAGCTTTCAAAATGGCCGCTTCCATATCCGTTTCAACAGAAACTTCAAATGATCATAACTTCTTTGTTTATCATCCGATTTTGATAATTCTTTCACCCTTATTCAAATTTTTCAGAACTCTCAATAATAAAGATGGTTTGGCTGTGTCGCTACATGCCCTTTAATATGGCATTTTCAGCAAAACAAAGGCCATAAATTTATCCGATCTGGCTGGTTTTCGAACTTGACCGAGCTTTCATTGATATAAAGACACTGGCAAAGTTTCGTAAAGATCCAATCAATAATGAAGGCCCTGGAGTGTTCACAAGGCAAAAATTAACAGACGGACGATGGACAAGTTGCCATCCCTAAAAATGAAAAATTAAAAAAAAAAAAAAAGTTTACCTCCAGTGGGATTTGAACCCACAGCCCTAGCTTCCCAGTGTAAAAGAAGTAATTCAAAGATTTTTCAATGATGGCCATCTTGGATGTCACGTTTCCATATTCGTCGAAAAACATGGCCGCCAGAGGGTGGGGTTAATTTTTGCTATATTTCTATATGGAACTATTTTCGAACTTGACCGAGCTTTCATTGATATAAAGACACTGGCAAAGTTTCGTAAAGATTCAATCAATAATGAAGGCCCTGGAGTGTTCACAAGGCAAAAATTAACAGACGGACGATGGACAAGTTGCCATCCCTAAAAATGAAGAATTAAAAAAAATAAATTTTTACCTCCAGTGGGATTTGAACCCACAGCCCTAGCTTCCCAGTGTAAAAGAAGTAATTCAAAGATTTTTCAATGATGGCCATCTTGGATGTCACGTTTAACTTATTTTAACAAATTTCTAAGGATCATCCATGTGAAGTTTGTTCAAAATTGACCAAGCTGTTTCTGAGAAGATAATATTTTGAAGATTATCCCTATATCTATGTAAAACATTTGACCCCAGGATGACCATTTGAACAAGCTTGGTGGAGGACCATAATCTTATAATAAATGTAAAATATTAAACCTCTGGCTCCTCTTGTAGTTTCAGAAGAATATTTTTTAAGTATTTCCCTATACTCTATGTAAAACATTTGACCCTTGGGGCGAGGCCAAATGTGACCCAAGGGTCACCATTTGAACAAACTTGGTAGAGGACCATAAGGCTATAGCAAATACAAAACATTAAACCTCTGGCTTTTGTAATTTCAGAGAAGATTTTTAAGTTTTTCCCTATATATAAGTCTATGCAAAACATGCAAAATGCAAACTTTGGACCCCCAGGCTGCAGTCATTTTTAACCCCGGGGACTTGATTAGAACAAACTTGTTAGTACAAGGGTTGGTGATCATTTCTAAACAATATGATTTTTAAAGTTTTTTGATATAGTTATATAGGGAAACTGCCCCGCCCCCTGGCGGCCATGTTTTGGACAGATCAACCGGGTTTAAACAATCTTAATTAATTATTAATTACTGCTAATTTATTACTGATAAAAATTAATTATTTTGAAATCCATCAAGCAGTTTCCGACGAGAAGATTTTAAAGTTTTCCATATAGAAATGTACGAAAAATAAGCCCCGCCCTCTGGCGGCCATGTTTTTCGACGAATCAACGCGCCTTGAACAATCTTGATAGAGGCCCATCCAATCATCAGTTCTGTGAAATTAATTTGAAATCCATCAAGCGGCTTCTGACGAGAAGATATTTTAAGATTTCCATATAGAAATATAGCAAAAATTAACCCCACCCTCTGGCGGCCATGTTTTTCGACGAATCAGCCCGGCTTGAACAAACATCACTTCAAGATTGCCATGTGTCACTTTAACATTTTCGAAGGATAGACTCGGATTTACGTCCGGTTTACATTCCCACCCATGGACGAGGATTAAGGAACGTGTCTTGACTAAGCTCAGTGGTGCTGGTGATATATAACCGAGAAAAAACAAACACATTGCAGCTTAATTGAGTGATTCTAGTTTATAATCCAATTTTTTTCAACTTTGACTTTAGTTTTACCAATACTCTGCATTCACCATTAGCAGAGCTTTGAATGTTGACTACATCGCTGGGTTCGAATGTCGAACGCATATCTCTGTTCAACTGCAAAATGCAGCGCTGAGTTTGAATGTTAAATGCAGGGCTGTGTTCGAATGTTTAATGAAATGTTCAATTCAAGATTTGGTTCGAATATTGAAAGCAGGGCTGTGTTCATATGTTGAACATTGGATTTTGACTGAATGTTGAATACAATGCTGGTTGTTATAATAGTCTTCGGAACGTTTCTCGTCAACTGACCATCTGTCTCGAGCATTATTTTGATAATATAAATAGTTTGTACTTGTATGACACCCTACACGCGTTGTGCACAAACTGGCCTGGCTGCATAAGTACTTCCTGCTGGCAACATGTATCCACTCACAACCTTTAATTCGAAGTTGACAGTTTCCTGACTGCTGTCAAGACTGTATTCATTATATGTTTATATGGGCGTGGCCCAGTGGACAGCACGGCGGATTAAACTGGAGGTTCTAGCCTCAATGGCGCCACTTAGTTTTGTTAGTCTGTAATTGGGCAAGACACTTTCCTTAGCCTCAGCCATTGGACCTACACGTAAACCGGGCAGCCTTGTAGATTGGAGACTATCCTCTGAGCACATTTACAAAACCGTAAGGATTATATTAGTTAGTAATAGTAGCCAGATTCCCGGACTCCAGTGTATCTGTTCCCTCTCTCTGGGTAGTAGAGCTCTACATAACCTATATTGTGCTGATGAGTCATTAAACAACATTCAAATATATTCATTAATATTAACATAAAGAGTGCCGTTTCTGATATTATTCTACCATTAAAGGGACTGGAGGCGATCTGGAAGATTAGTGGGTGTCAATCCAAATACGAGTAAAGCCGTCGTAATGTGTTGTCAGTTTTGCATATGCATTGTACAAACTAGGCATTAAACTAGACCCCATAAAACAATCGCTTTAAATATTGTTAATTAAATAGTTTGATCGGGAAAATTGGACGACTCATCTTATTTTGGGTGCATAAATTATTATTGTTAACTCATATGATGCTTTAAAGAGGCACTACCTATATCTACGCGATTTTTAATGTAAAATATTAAATGCTCAATATTACTGCATTTATATGTATACAAAGCTATTTTATGAGTATTCTAAGAAGAAACATGGTTCGTATTCCAGTTCTGTAAATTATTAATTATGATCAAAACAATATCTTGAATAAAATGCTGCCCAGCTTTTTATTCCTGCCGGAGAACTACGATTTTCTCGGACATGCGCAATGCGATTCAGTTGAACGAAAGCAAACTATTCGGGGCAGTTTCGATAGTAAACGAATCGATCGGAACTCTTCGCCAATCCGACGAGTAAGTTCCGATTGTAAACGAATAAGATCGGAAATCTCCGCAATCGGCTTGTCTAAAACAATTACGAATACAATTTCAAAAATTCGATCTTTTCAATCCTGTTTTTCCCAGCAAAACGCATATTGCTTGGGGTGAAATTATTGCCATTTACCTTTTTCATAGTCCTCTTTATAATTAAGTAAAGTTTATATCAATTGGTGGACAAAAATATATAGGTAGAGCCTCTTTAAGCCTATACTAAATTATTTTGTTGGTATCTAACTACACAGTTCTTTAATAGTTTGTACAACTGATAGCAACATGAACCCCATATGAATTAATAATAATATTTATTTAAAATATGAGCAAGGTATGAAACTGGGGTTGAAACACGATTTTTCAATAAAACTTCTCACTTGGTACAAAATATAGTTTTATATAATATAATATAATATAACTTCTACCGGTACTTCAAAAGACGTCATAATATCGTCAAGACAGGAAAAAGGCAATGTAGGTATAAACCAATATCATTGTATGTACAATTTGCAAATGTATATGGGTCAAGTATGAAATAAGCAAATTGGAATGAAATAGTAACCGGATAGCAAAATTTATCCGAATTTCGATGAACGTTTAAATGTTTATACAAAAGGGATTTCGTCTAAAAGAAAATTGATCATCTATTTATACATATAGAAAATAGGAAAATATTTTCTGTTGCAATTAGTCTGTTTTACTGATTACTCTATTTATTGATTACTCTTTCCAGCTTTTAGTAGTGCTGGTTAGGCAAACTACAACATTAGTGTTACAGGCATTGGTGATATCTAGGTCACTGAATGTATAAAGGGCATAAGTAAAGTATATATTGAGCATAAGAAAATAACTGTAAAAATGTATACATGCAAACATGAGCAGAGACCCAAATAAGTATGTATTAATAAATTCTTTCATTTTTTTTTTATTGCATGCAAACATGTCTGGGACCACAATATTTACATTTCTGTTGAACATATAACTATTATCGCATCAGGTTTTAGCTACAGTATGTCTTGCATCACCTAACTGTCCCATTCAGCTCAGTCAGGAACACATTCGTCTTATCCGCAAGTATAATTTTAGTGTGCGAGCATGGAGTTCAATCCCACGATGCACCGTTTTTGAATTTCGTCAAAACATCTTGTTCTATTAAGTACATATTCAATAATTGTGAGTCACTGAATATTACAGGCACTGGTGATATCTGAGTCACTGAATGTTACAGGCATAGGTGATATCTGAGTCACTGAATGTTACAAACATTGGCAATATATGAGTCAATGAATGTTTCATGCAGTGGTGATATCTGAGTCACTGAATGTTAAAAACATTGGTGATATCCGAGTCAATGAATGTTACATGTATTGATTATTATTTAAGTCACTGAATGTTACATGCACTGGCGATATCTAGGACACTGAGTGTTACAGACACTGGTGATATCTGAGTCACTAAAGGTTACATGCACTGGTGATATCTAGGACATGGAGTGTTACAGACACAGGTGATATCTAAGTCACTGACTGTTACATGCTCTGGGGATATCTAGGACACCGAGTGTTACAGACACTGGTGATATCTCTGTCACTGAATGTTACATGCTCTGGTGATATCTAGGACACCGAGTGTTACAGACACTGGTGATATCTAAGTCACTGAATGTTACATGCACTGGTTATATCTAGGACATTGAGTGTTACAGATACTGGTTATATCTTAAGTCACTGAATGTTACATGCACTAGGGATATCTAGCACACTGAGTGTTACAGGCACTGGTGATATCTGAGTCAAATGTTACATGCATTGGTGATATCTGAGTTACTGAATGTAACATGCATTTGTGATATCTATGTCTCTGAGTGTTACAGGCACTGTTGACTTGTCACTGAATTTTAGAGGCATGATTATATATCTAAGTCATCGAATAACTAACATACATTGCTGATATCTTAGTCACAGAATTTTACAAGTATTGGTGATATATAAGTCACTGAATGTTACGTAACAGGCATTGATGATAAATACATGTCACTGAATGTTACCTGGTTCGCCTGTGCCTGTAATCAGTCCACACTTCGTCATCCCTCTAGTTGTGTGATTCTAGGACTGTTCAATGAGCTACAAAACAATAAAATATATACATATTATCTCATTGCTTCAGTAAAATATATACATATTATCTCATACCTTTAATAAAATATATACATATACATATTATCTCATTGCTTCAGTAAAATATATACATATTATCTCATACCTTCAATAAAATATATACATATTATCTCATACCCTTCAATAGGAATGTCATGCATATTTAGGAATGTCTTCGAGATTCACTATTTGGCCATCAAAACATTGATTTCAGAAAAATCTAATAGATATCTGAGTCTATATAAAATGTTATTTTGTCTAGACATAATGAGAACAAGATACTGACAAATAACACAAACTTGATAGAGGTCAGCTCAAGGAACAAGCATGTGACATTTGATTAAAATTTAATTAACGTTCAGCAGAAATAACACCTGTAATAGTTTTTGGTAATGTCAGATCGCCATTCTGGATGAGGAACTGAGACAAAATACAGACTGAATTAAAAAAACTAAGTTAAAAATAAGAAAGTATTTAATCAACTTAAAAATATGTTTTTTGAAAGTCTTGTTGGACCTCTCAAAATCTCGCCAAAATGCCCAAAACGTTTGGGGCGATTTCAAACGTCCTATTTTCCCCAGGCTCTGGTTCTGGATCCGTGTAGCATAGCGTAACGAAGAAATCAGAAGCGGCCGGGTGACCGAGGCTACTGAAGCGCTTGACGTTTTACGGCAAGTCAAGCGTCCAGTAAAGCGTTGTCGTAAAAACAGAACGAAGTACGGTGTACACTAATAAGACCGAGGTATAATGATGTGAACGTCGAGCGAAGGGAGGTGTAAAAACAATAAGAACCCAATGTGTACCCCTCGCGAAAAATACACACTGAGACCTGTATTTTACGGCTTTGTTCAAATAAAATCTCATCCAACTTACGAAAACAAACGCGACGTGACATCAATATTGTGACGTCATCTGACAGTTGTGACATTGTTTTGGGACCTGCATTTGGCAGAGTTGTCCTAATGAATCTCCGCATACTTACGGAAGTATTTGAAAATGAGAATTTTTTGCTGATTCAGTCTAGATCATTAAATGTATTAATGCTGCTTTGCTTTGACAGAGGAAAAAGACAATAATTTTCAAGATTTTGATTTTGAAAGATATATGAATGTGCATGAAATGTGCAGGGTTTTAAAATAATCACACTGTAGATAACTTAATTTTAACAGTAAACATGGTTGAACATCAAGGACAAAGACCGAGTTTATCACCTACCAGAATGTATAGGTATGTCTAATTTCTGGTCACTGATTGGTCAGACTTTTTTAAAAATAAAATTATGGATTGTCACCAAATTATGTATCCTGGCATTACCAGTTCTTGATAGTCTAAGTGATCGCTGATAAAAAACAAGAGCTGTCGGAGAACAGCGCAGCTTGACTATTCGATTTTCGGGGGGGGGGGGGGGGGGGGGGGGGGGGGGGATGAGGGCAACATATATATGTAAGAAGCTACATAAGAATTCACCAAAACAACACAAAAATATGTAAAAAAACAACAACTTCACAATCGAGTTCTGAGTGGGGATGGGGAAGAGGCGGGGTGTGGGGAGGGCAACATATATATATTGACCAAAACAACACAGAAATATGGTAAAACTAAATAAAAAATAAAAATATTTCGAGTGGGGTGGGCAAGATAGCTATGTGTAAGAATTGACAAAAACAACACAGAAATATGAAAAAAAACAACACAAAAAATCGAGTTTCGAGTGAGGGGAGGGGGGGGTTGGAGGGTCGTGGAGAGGCAGGGAGTGGGGTGGAGGGGGCAACATATATGTGTAAGAAGCTATGTGTAAGAATTTACCAAAACATCACAGATATATGTAAAAAACAATAAACATATATGTGTAAGAAGCTATGTGTAAGAACTGACTAAAACAACACAGAAATATGTAAAAAAAATAAGAAGCTATGTGTAAGAATTTACCAAAACAACACAGAAATATGTTAAAACAAAACAAAAATTGAGAGTGTGTGTGTGTGTGTGGGGGGGGGGGGGGGGGGGGGGGGGGAGTGGGGGTTGGAGAGGCAGCGGGTGGGGGAGGGAGCAACATATATGTGTAAGAACTGACCAAAACAACACAGAAATATGTAAAAAAAAAAAATGAATAAAAATATTCTACTTTCTAGTGTGTTGTGGGGGGTGGGGGTGGTGGGTGGTGGGGGAGGGGTGGCGGGGAGGGGGCAACGTGTTTAAGAATTGACAAAAGCAACACAGAAATGTTAAAAAAAAAAAAATACAGTTTCAAGTGTGGGGGTGCTGGGAAGGATGGGTGAGAGGTGGGGGTGCTGGGAAGGGTCAACATATATGTGTAAGAATTGACTAAAACAAAACAGAAATATGTAAAACAAAAATAAAGTTTCAAGTGGGGGGTGGGGAGGGGATGAGAGGCAGGTGGTGGGGGGAGGGGGGGGCAACATATATGTGTAAAAATCGACTAAAACAAAACAGAAATATGTAAAAAAAAAGTTAAAAAGAGTTTCAAGTGGGGGGGGGGGGGGGGGGGGGGGGGGGGGGAGAGGGGGAGGGAGAAGCGGGGGGGGAGGGGGCAACAAAACAAAAACCAGGATGTGTGGAGAGGGGGGGTGTGGGGGTGGGGGGAGGGGAGTGGGGGCAGCCCATGCCCCAATATGGGTGAAGTATGAATAAGATTCAAAATGCTATAAGAAATCCCAAACCAAAATTATAGATATATACATGCTTACATGCAAACCTAGATCTGCCGTTATTGCACATTTCATCGGCCATCACAATTTGGGTTCCATGGGAGCCCAGAATTTGCAGAAGACAAAATTACTTACCAAACCCTTTACAACATACTATAAGGAAACCAATTCCAAAATTTAGTTCAGCTAGGACAAGAAATGTAAGCGATATAGACCTGTAAACACAGCTTACATGCAAAATTTGATGTGAAACAGACACATTTTAAGGGCTAGCAGAATTTGGATCCATGGGAGCCCAGGGGTTACAGGAACCAAAATTACATAAGCAGCCCTTAAGATAATGCTAAAA
>JAWPHD010021359.1:0-28516 GCA_037043455.1 Cyrtodaria siliqua | reverse complement strand
CATAAAATTACATACAAATCCGTATAGAGTTCGCTTTATTTCGAAATCTAGTGCCTGCACCACAACAAACATCTCCAAACTTTTAAATTCTTGTCAAACTGCCGTTAAAGATCACGTTAAACTATATTTGTGATAAAACTTATGAAGACTCTGAGATTAATTTATTTTGGTCTATAAAAAATTCAGGAGACTTTCTTGATAAAATGTTCAATAAAGGTCAAGTTTCATCAATAAGCACTTATGACTTCTCTACACTATATACAACCTTACCACATCACCTTATTAAAGACAAGCTAATGTCTCTTATTCAAAAAACATTCGCTAGAGAAAATACTACATTTTTGGCATGGAATAATATTAAAGCGTTTTTTACTAACAACAGTTTAGACAATTATACTATGTGGACTTGCTATGAAATTTGTGAAGCACTCATCTTCCTATTAGATAATATTTTCGTCAGGTATGGAACCACCGTTTATAGACAAATTGTTGGTATCCCTATGGGTACGAACTGTGCACCACTTGTCGCAGATTTTTTTTATTTTGCTATGAAAGAGATTTCATGTTGAGTCTTCCACCAGATACCCAGGCAGATATTATTGAAGCCTTTAATGACACCTCTCGGTATCTGGATGACACATTGAACATTGACAACCCTTTTTACCAACTATGGTTATTACCATTTATCCTACAGAACTTCAGCTTAACAAAGCTAATATATCTGATAATAACACTTCTTTTCTTGATTTAAATCTCTCGATTGAAAATGGTGAAATGATTAGCAAAATCTATGACAAGAGAGATGATTTCAATGTTGACATTGTTAATTATCCCCACTTGGATGGGGATGTTCCCCGAGTAACTTCTTATGGGGTGTGAGTGTCTCAACTTATTCGTTTTTCAAGAGCTTGAACTCGAGTTGAGGACTTTAATATTCGTAATCTTTGTATAACTAAAAAGCTACTCAATCAGGGTTACCGTTACCATAAACTTCGTAAAACATTTGCAAAATTGTATTATCGTAACCCTGATTTTCTTTCCAAATATAACAGCAATTTAAGGACTCTTCTGCGACAAGGACTATCACAACCTGACTTCTATGGTGATGTGATTTATAAACTTCGTAAGATTCTTGATCATGATCACTTTCATACTATCTTTGTTAAACTTGTTAAAATGTTTATCAAAAGAGGCTATGACCCTATCATTGTGCAACGTACTGCATGCTTGGTGGTGGACCCTTTTACATTTCGCCACTATGCTTTCTTCTGTAATTGTACGATGACCGGACAGGCTGTGGACCCTATGATGACACCTACCTAAAGTCCATTGGGACGGTGGCGTTTGATGTTTTTCTAAGATCTTTCTTGTCGTGCCCTTAATGGTTTATTCTCTTGTTGCTCTGGCTTCTGCCAAGTCATTGAGTACCTACATTGTGGCTTTCTAGGCTATTGTTTTTTTGTATTATATTTACACGAGCATATTTGTGTTGTACTTATATTGCCTTGTTGGTTAGAGATTAGATCATGGCGGGGATTTCTTTATTTACACTTTCCTGTTTTAATGGGATGACAGTAGGGTAAGTGTGTGAAGTTTGGTGCACCCTAGAACCGGTTTAAACCCCCAGTGACCTACTGACCGTTCCAAGGCGGTAGCCCTATTGTCAACCCTTTTGTGTTTGTGATTTCGTTTGCATTTATTATTACTTTTGCCTTCTTGTTCATCTGTTTGCGTGTTTGTTTCTGTGTTTTGTGGTTGAATGTCCTCTTTGAATGCTACTTTCCCTGTCCGATCTTTTTATATTTCTTTTTTCTATACAGCTAACCACTCCCTACTTTACCCTAGACCTAGGTTTTCATTTCGTAATTTAAAATCGGGAATTCAGAAAATGTCATAATACGTTTGTTTTAGTTCTGCCGATAAAGCGGCTAATACTATAATTATTGTTTGACGCCTCCATTACGTCAATGTTTCATCTCAGGAACTCGGGAGTACTAATTTGTATACTCCAGTGCAATCTACTGAATATCATGTTGTTTCGACGCATATCACTCTGTGCAAGATTTTCAAGGCTGGCATAGACGAAAAGCAAAACAGACTTCCAACGATGTACTGGATTCCTAAATTACTTAAACAACCATATAAAGCCCGTTTTATTTCCAATTCTTGTTCTTGCACCACTACAAATATCTCCAAACTTTTAACGTCTTGTCTAACTGCCGTTAAATATCACGTTAAACAATATTGTGCTAAAGCTTATGAAAACTCAGGGATCAATTTGTTTTGGTCTATTAAAAATCCAGGCGACGTTTTTGCAAATAATAAAACCAGTGAACGTCAAGCTTCATCTTTAAGTACTTATGATTTTTCTATATTATATACAACTTTACCACACCACCTTATCAAAGAGACAAGCTTATTGCTCTCATTCAAAAAGATTTTTCCTAGGGAAAAGTTTTGGCCTGTAACAATATTGTTTTATTAACGGCAGTTTGGACAATTACACTATGTGGACTTGCCATGAAATTTGTTTTCGTCAGGTATGGAACTACCGTTTATAGACAAATTGTTGGTATCCCTATGGGTACGAACTGTGCAGCCCTTGTCGTAGATTTGTTTTTATGCAGCTATGAAAGAGATTTCATGTTGAGTCTTTCACCAGTTACCCAAGCAGATGCTATTGGAGCCTTTAATGACACCTTTCGATATCTGGATGACATACTGAACATTGACAACCCTTTCTTTTCTACAATGGTTAATAATATATATCCTAAAAAAATTCAACTTAACAAAGCTAATATTTCTGATATTAACGCTTCTTTTCTCGATTTACATCACTCTATTGAACATTGATAAATAGTTATCAAAATGAATTACAAGAGAGATATTTATATTGTTATGTATCACCATTTTGATGGGGATGTTACCCGAGCAACTTCTTATGGGGTCTATGTGTCTCAACTTATTCGTTTTTTCTAGAGCTTGTACTCTAGTTGAGGACTTTCATATTCGTAAACTTTGTATAACTAAAAGCTACTCCACCAGGGCTACCGTTACCATAAACTTCGTAAAAGCTTTATAATCATTTTGTTATCGTAACTCGGATTTTCTTTTCAAATATAAAAGTAATTTAAGAACTCTTCTGCGACAAGGACTATCACAACGTAATTTCTATGGTGATGTGATTTACAAACTTGTAAGATCGTTGGCCATGATCACTTTCATACTATCTTTGTTAAACTTGTTAAAATGTTTCTCAAAAGATGTTATGACCCTATCATTTTGCAACGAACTGCATGCTGGGCGATGGACCCATTTACAGTTCGCAACTATGCTTTCCTCTTTAATTGTGCGATGACCGGACAGGCTGTGGACCGTATTATAACGTCTACCTAAAGCCCAAAAGGACCGTGACGTTTGATGTTTGTTTACCATCTTGTCTTGTCGTGCCCTCAGTGGATTATTCTCTTGTTGCTCTGGCTTCTGCCAAGTCACTGAGTAACTTCTTTGTGTAATTCTAGGCTATTGTTTTTGTTTGTATTTATATATATACGAGCATCTTTGTGTTTTACCTATACTGCTTATTAATGCTGCCTTGTTGGTTAGAGAATAGTTCACCGCGGGTATTTCTTTATTTACACTGTCCCGTTTTATTGGGATGGCAGTAAGGTAAGTGTGAGGTTTGGTGCACCCTAGAACCTGGTTTAAACCCCCAGCGGCCTTTTTTGCCACTAACCGTTCCTTGGCGGTAGCCCTATTGTCAACCCTTTTTGTGTTCGTGACGTCTTATACTTTATTCTTTGTTAACATTTCCATTTTCATGTTTGTCCTTTTGCGTGTATTTCGGATGGCTGTGTGCTGTGAAAGCTGCATTTCCTGTTCGACTTTCATACTTATATTCATTATTTTATGACGTGCATTTAATGTGTATTCTCTTATTTCTCTGGCTTCTGCCAAGTCATTGATTACTTACTTCGTTACTATTTACTAGGCTTTTGAATTTTATATTCATATATGCATGATCATCATTGTGTTTGTATGTTAAAGGATATAGCCCGGCGTGGATTAACTATTTTAAAATACATTCTTACATATATAATAAACATTATTTGATTGCACGCTGAACCCAATACAGTCTGTCGTTTCTTCAGCTTCACAAATAGATGCAGCCATAGGGTCTAATATTCTGAATTTGTAGAAACAACAGAACTTCATTATCAAGTTTGTCAATACATATATAGTTTTTAAACTGCTTCAGTGTGAGCAATAGTAACACTACTAATTGTGCTTACCTCGTTTCAATAACAATAATGAAGCGTTTAATTTTCACCATATAACATAGCAGTATATACAAAAATGAGGAAATGGCCCTATAGAAACCACAGCAATTAAAGGCAATGGCACCGTCGGTCCGCACTGCACCATAAACCGAACAATGAAAAGGACAATACGTAACCTAAAGAGTAGTGAATACAGGGTTACTGGCTTGGAACGGTCAGTACGCATTAAGGCCTACATGTTAGCTTAAAGCGATTTTATGTGTACACAACCTCGCTATTAACCTGTCTTCAACGCTCAAATTGACAAAACAGTGTAAATAAAAGTACATCCCATCAAAAGGAAATCCCTAACTATAAAGTCCGCATTTAGAGAAATTAGCAAACAATACACATACATGTTAGTCGAACAGGAAATGTAGATTCACAGAACGCCTTGGTTGTATAATGTAACTGTACTATTAGTGTTAACGATGTGAATATACGTTTTGCGTTTTGCGTTAATTAAATAATTGTAGTAATCACCCACGTTTTATTTATAAAATATATTATACAAACTATAGAGAGACATATATTAATGACGACGGAAATAGCACAGATACGATTTATATCTTCTCCTATCTGTCTTTGGCAGATATGTAATTGTGTAACCGAATTTTCCGTGCTCGGCCGGTGGCCAGAGAGGGACCCGCGGGAGTAGTTCGCACACAGGGTGTGTCGGCTGATTTGTAAAGGAGTCAAGACAACAAGGCCATGATGCAATTAAATGGTTACTGTACTACTATGTAAGCCTGAATATCTCCGATAATGTTTCTTTCAATACTATTACTAGTGGCGGGTTGATTTATGCAGGTCCCACTACTTGGGACCAGTACCGGACTTGTAATGGGTTTAGCATTCGTAGGCAACACGGGAGCAATTGAAACTATACCCCACCCCCAAGTGTCAACCTCATAAGCCGGTGATTCTTGTGCCCCTTCTCCAGTGTTAACCCTTTCTTTCGCTTCTATAACATTTATAACTCTGTCACTGTTTACTGGGGATGCATTACCGCCGCAATCAAACGTTACGTGTTTAGTTGGCCCCTTACGACCTAAGACTAGACTATCGGCCTCTAGACCAGCCTGTTGTATTTTTCCAGACTTATATGATTGAAGCCACCGCATCCGTAACATACTATTTGTCTCGGGCGTCGCCATTTTCTATCATTTCTAACGCCACACACTTGAGGTTCTCTCTGCGGTTTATTTTCATTGCCTAGCAACGTCGGCGCGCGCTCATACCGCGGGGCGTCATATGCGCCCTCTTCGGGTAGGTTTCTTAACACGGTCAGAAGCAGTAATTGCTTTATAATCGCTCAGCAACCGTGATACGAATTGTAACATTTTACTACAGGAGTGCCGGCCTTGAGCCATTTCTAACTGCAAGTGTCTCCTATCAGCGCTAGCAATTCCCTCGCTATTTTGATCGCATATGATCCGTTTATAGGTTTTACCCATCTCTTCCGGATAGGCCTTGACTCTGTAGAACCTGCATATAGCATCGACTCGTTTTCTTTGCGTCGCCTAGGCTTGAACTGCGTCCCGTAAGAGCACTCGTTATAAACGGTACCAAACCTCTCGAACAACGCGGCTTTTAATAGCCCGAACTCCCTAGTTTGTTTCACCCGAAGCGTCTCAACAAATTCCATTATATATACATTCCGATAAATCGCTTAAGCATATTAATAATCTCTTACATTTTATGTAATCGTTCCATTGATTCAATTCAGCTATCATCTTAAAATTCATAAGGAAAGTATTCCATTTGATTTTACCATCGAAAGGAGGAGAACTTGCTTTTTTTGACATGCATTTTCTGCCGTAGCATGTGCGGGTGGTAGTGGGCCAGGCGCGGACGGTACAGGCTGACTTTAGGAGCTGACGGTACATGTGTACCTAAAGACGTTCCAACTCCAGGACAGTACAACGGGCGGTTGTCCTATGGCCCCGATTGAATTTATGGCCCAGTTAACATAACTGCCTTAGGGTTATGTGCTACCTGCAGTGGTTGCCCTTGTAATGTGGAATGCGAACTATGCGTGGTGGACGGTACGATTTGTTTTATCACTGTGGAATGCGATAGTATACAGGGAAGTGAACTGTGACAACAGTGTAGAGAGCGTGATCTGTGTATCAGGCGCGGATTCACATTATGACTGGATGTATACGGGCAGTTATTTGCTAGATCGTGGACGTATCACAGTCCATCATCCCCCGCTATTTGTACCGGAGCAATCTACCCCTGCGTAACGTTTCTCACATTTGAACCTATACGCATAGCCGTGTTTGCTCCGCCTTTGACTTGGGAAAAATCGTCGTCAATGGTTTGGGAGGAAGGAGAGGCGCGGACCAGTCAACTGGCAATAAAAACACCTATCCCTTTCACGCGCTTGCTGAGAAATCGGAATAGTTTGCTCGTTCTGGACCCCATACGTTGTAATGGGTCTATCACAACTTCGACGCAAATATTGTAAAAAAACGGGACTGCTGAATGTTACTCTTCGGGGTTGCCATCGAAGAAAACGGACTGGGAATGTTTACGGTTAACGGTTAACGGTGTTGTTTCTGAGGCACGAGTGTCATTAACATTGATATTATATTGTAACCATGTGGGGACAAGATACCAGAATCACGTGGTCCATTACTGAAATCCAGCAACGGGGTCTCATTCGGCCCGACCATTGGAAAGGAGTTACGGCCCACGGTGGGACGATGCACATCTGTCCTTGAACACTGGGCATAACTTCCCAACAAAACTTCGTAATCAACGGGATATAAGCCATGACAATATTTTGGAGATGTCGGTGAGACGTAGGCGTACTCGCAAACCTAGGGTTAAATTCATTACAAAAACCACTTGAATCTGCCATATTTCAAACTCTCAGCCTACAGCAACAATACAATATTGAAACCCCGTGACTCCTAACTCTTCTTTAACCTTAGTTATATATCTCAAACACTATACAAAGAATCAGCAACTAAGACACACCCTGCTCGTAGCGCCAATGTAACAGAATTTGCCGTGCCGGTGGTCAGAGAGGACCCTTCTCGAGTGGTTAAGGCTCCCGAAGTTCGCACACAGGATGTGGTCGGCTGATTTATATAGGAGTCAAGACAACAAGGCCAATATGCAATTAGATGTTGGTTTATTAATGGATCTACTATGTGTTAGTACAGTACACTATGGTGTGTATGAACAGCCAACGGTCTTGGTACACGTGGCAGCAGTCCAGCCAACGGTCGGGGGTTGCCAAGAGTCTAAAATGGTTAGTACTACCATGAACATGTAATGTGGAATTAATTGCATAAACATTTCCTAATGCAAAAGAGAAATACTTCAGTGACTACTACACAATTAAATCCCCCAAATACACCATTTAGAGCTAGGGCACCTGGCGACCCTTACCGAACACTGCACAGTGTTGACGGTTCGACTTCGACCCAAAACGTGTCGTGCACGGGGCGTTCTGAGCTTTTATAGCTAAAAATAGATGCAGACAGTGTTGTCTGCGTGAAAATCCACTCTGGATTTCAACCTATCATTATTAACAATAATACAGTTCGATAACCAATTTACACCGTACGAGCTAAATGCATAAAAGACGCTGATTGATCGAAATTACAAAATTGCCCAATATGGCTTACATTAGAGTTAACTTCAGCGAACGGACTAACAAAACATGAAAAAGTCAATAGATATAGAACCAAAAAGGTAACATCATTCATAAATCAATAACCATCTTCATAATGCAATAAATGACTATCGTAAGAAATAG
This sequence comes from Cyrtodaria siliqua, assembly GCA_037043455.1. Lineage (NCBI taxonomy): Eukaryota > Metazoa > Mollusca > Bivalvia > Adapedonta > Hiatellidae > Cyrtodaria > Cyrtodaria siliqua. The sequence continues at coordinate 20,422 of JAWPHD010021359.1, read as the reverse complement.
TGGGAAAGAAACAGATCTACGAAACTGTCGATCAAACGCTGGGTTTCTACAACCACAGTTCGGCGAAATGATCGTCTGCTAATGAAATAGTGTATGAGACTAACAACCCGGGCCAGTTTAAGACATGCATAGTCCAGTTCTGTTACATACCATACAATTGCATGAAAGATGATTACAATGATGTTTTCGAAACTAATCTATTATACACACCGGGATTAATCATATTTGTTTTTTTAGTTGATTAATTGCAAAACGATATAATTTAAGTTCACCACAAAACACTAAGCTTGATTGTAATTGTAAAATTCTGAAGAAACCATTTACGTTTATGAAATAAATACTGAAATATTTAAAGTTTAATTTACGAAACACCAGGAAATTAGTTTTTTCTTTCACGGACAGTTGTTTTTAAAAAAAACACGTTTAATGCGCATTTTTTAACTGGTGTTATACAGACGAACTAAGGACGGCAATGTTGGTGATTGGTTAAATATCCACTCCTAATAAATATCTAACTTTTTTACGGATATCTTGTTGCATGTACGATGTTTCCAGTATTCCTATCGAAATACTAGGTAAAAGCTATGACATTTTCATTGCAGTTGTGTATTTAGATAATATAGACACCACAGCGTCCGAACGCAATGGCATCGTAGGTCCGCACTTTTACTGCAAACAAGGACTTGATAATACAAAGAAAGACACAAAAAAACAACAGAAAGGGTGGTGAAGACAGGGTTACCGACTTGGAACGGTCAGTAGGCCATAAGGCCCCTACTGGTTAGCTTGAATCGATTTTATATGCGCACAATCCTCGTTATTATCCTGTCTTCAGCGCCCAAATAGACAAGACAGTGTAAACAAAACTACATCCCATCAAAAGGAATTGTCTAACAATAAAGTCCACATCCAGAGAAACTAACTAAAGAAACAGATGCAAAATAATCGATAACCCTGTCTTCACCGCTCTTTGTATTGTGTTTTGTCCTTTTTACTGTAAATTTATGATTTGTACATTGCATGCTGTGATTTCTATAGGACCCATTTTCTCATACTATAATAGGAGATGTAAATCAAGAAAAGAAGCGACAATATCAGGAGCGTTAGCTGTGTTGAGTTGAAGCTTTTTAGGATAGCTAGTATTAACCATAGTAGAAAGAAAGGATTGTCAATAGCATAAAAATGAACACATTTCAATGACAAATATGTTTCTAATTTGTTTTCATATCCACTCCTATCTGTTTCTGACAGAAATCTAATAACAGAAACGATGTTTACACGACTTTTGCCGAAATACTTGTTGTTTCCATTGATAGCAACATTTATTGTTTTGTTTTTTTATGGAGCCCTCTAACCCCGAGATGAGCGGAACTCAATATTTAGAATGTCAGTAAAATAGACATTTTAGCCATCTCAAATATGGTTTGCTTATGACGGTTAACATGGAACCAACAATGAGGGTTTTCAAACCACTGGCCAGCTGCGTATGGTCCCAGTTTCTAACAAAAGCCCTTGCCCTAAACGATATAACAATGGGCGAAATAAACAAAAGGGAATTTACATGGGAGCAGAGGTTATGGAGCCTAAATATCACAGGTAACACGTAACTAAATTAAAAAGCAGGCAACATAACCTGAGGGTGATTAAACAATACTCAGAACATTTAAATGCTGGAGCAGTGGAGCCACCTATTCGAAATTCAATTAAGAACACAAAAGCATTTCAGAATGTACCACCGATATCTGTAAATAAATATCGGGCACAGCGATCTCCAAAGATCGAAATGAATAACACAGGTTGTTATGTTTTAGTTAGTGTGGAAAAGTAATGAGTACTTATAGGTGAAACTTGACGCTTATTGCACATAGTATCGCTAATATCTCCTAAATGTGTAACTGACCAAAATAATTGATTCTTTGAATTGTCAAACAAACTTTAGCTCAATACTGGTTCACGTGATCTGTCACGACAGTTAGAAAATAAAGTAAAACTGTATAGATGTGTGTAGTGGTGCAGTCACCATAATAGGATATAAAACCTGCTGGAAAAGTACACGAACCTATAAACATGTCTGCCACTAGCACAACCGTAATTCTATGGAGATCTTCGGAAATTAAAGGTGTCTCGCGGATTTCCTGACCGTTTTACAACAATTTATCAGGAAATTCGTCAGGAAAAATACGACACTTTATGTTTGGTGATGTGCCCCTCTACAGTTAGTCACTACGCTTCACTTTTCTTTTGTGCGATTAATGGACAACCTCGAGGGACTCCATGATTGCACCTTCTGAAACCAAGAAAGGGGAGATTGGTGCTTGAACTTTTGTCCCGTGGGTTTTCTAGTCGTACCCTAGATAGGTTTTTTCTTGGGCTGCAACTGCTGTGGTTATTCAGTACAATTCTGGATACATCCTGAGGTATTTCTAATTATGTTTTTTAAATATCTTTGCAATAACTTATACGTTATCGTTTCCTAATTGCTTTGGATGTGGACGTTATTGTTAGAAATTTCCTTTCCATGGGATGTACTTTATTTACACTGTCTTGTCAATTTGAGCGTTGACGGAATTTGGGTGCTGTGATTTTTATAGGACCATTTTACTCATTTTTATAATGTTTATTGCGTAATTTGAGAATCCAGTATGTTGCGTAATATGGAAATCCAGTACATACTTAGCATTTTGCTTGGTATTTCTTCTGCACAGCCTTAGAGATATATGCGTGGAACCAGTAGCATATTTAAATTGAACTGTGTTATACAAATAAGTGCCAGAAATACAATCTTGATGTAATACAGACTTCCCTATTGTCAACCCTTTTGTGTTTGTGATGTCGTTTGTATTTATTATTACTTTTGCCTTCTTGTTTGTCTGTTCGCGTGTTTGTTTCTGTGTTTTGTGGTTGACCGTCCTCCTTGAATGCTACTTTCCCTGTCCGACCTTTTTATATTTCTTCAAACAATAATTACATTATTAGCCGCAGAAAACTAAACCAAAGTAAGGCAATTGTCTATGTGCCCATAACTATATAGTCTGGGATCATGCCTTGATGTACGAGAGACTGAAGGTTGGGTTAATGTTTTGAATCAAATTTTACATAATGTTGTAGGTAGCGATCTAAATCTAAATGACAAATGAGTAAACTCTGGGACTCCTCAAATCGAAGACATAGAAGATATATATCCATCCTCCATATTGTCAACCATAGGATGGAGTGGAGAGAAGACCACCCACATGGTAAATATCAGTATTAAAGATTCTACCTTCCGCAAACGAACTGACACACATACCTACACATTAAACTAAAGGCTAAGATCCGAAGTTACTATCCGGAGTTGATAGCAGTGGAAGGCGAGTGCCACAGTCATCGTGCTAGCCCGCGGTGTCATAGTACTAGAATTGCCTCAATACATGTAAAACGCTTATATAATTGAGAAATTCTACTTTTTGAAATCTTCGCATTCTCTTTCTTTCTTCTCGAACATAATTTTACATTTCAAATATATTTGTTGATTCTTATTTTTACTGTAACAGTTTCAAAGTATGCTACATTTTGAAAGTTATAATTTAATAGCACCTGATGGCTCAGTACACTATTAAATGCTACGCTAACCGGATCCTTACGCACAACGTAATACTACAACAAATACCTGACTCTGGATAAATACTGTCAACTTTAAATGAACGGTCGAACATTACCACCATACAAATAACAAAATAAACTCTGTTTTTGAACAATGTATGGAAATACAGTTCTGTGACGGAACCCTATCACTGTTCAGAACTGTTACAATTGCTCAACGACACATACAAATAAAACATTAGCAATAAACTCAAAAATACGATATTGTACGATTTCTAGTTTGGTAGGACAAAATGGTATACAGGTTACACATACATATCTATTGATCAGTTTGATAATAAGAATACATGAAGGATACCGTTGATTTGGAAATTGATTCAACTTCAGAAGAGATATTTATGTTGCATTGAGAAAAAGTATTCTTTGCTTGACAATTATGTACACTATTGATCAGTAAACATATACTGTTATAAGGTTAAGGCATTATAATTCAATTCATTTTGAAGTAAAGGCCGATAGGATTATTTTTGTTTTATAAGGTAAAAATATCGAAAAGAAAATCTAGCATTCACAGGACACAGTTAGTCAAAAACATGCATACAAAACAAACAAAACAACAATTTCAAAGAAATGGCAAAGTATGCGACACCACCAACACAGAATGTTTGACAATAGATTTATTGCCTAACAGTCATTGGAAAAAGTTCGCTAGAGGCTAAACCAGGTTCCGGGTCACCATACCTCAATATTATCCTATCGTCATGCAACGTTATATTCTCTAACAGTTTAGTCAGCTTTTTACAGGCAATGTAAGTATAACACAAAGATACTCATGTATATATTTATATAAAAATAAAAACTATAGAAAGCCACAAAGCAATTACTCAATGACTTGACGGAAACCGTAGCAAGAGAATACACCATTAAGACTGAATACAAACGTTAAACGTTACCGTCCTTTTAGGATTTAGGTTGACGTCATCATACGGTCCACAGTCTGTTAGGTCATTGCGCACAGTCAAATAGGAAATCATAGTAACGCATTGTAAATGGGGCAACACTAACATGCAGTGCGTTGTACAATGATAGGGTCGTATAAACCACTTTTGATAAAAAAAAATAACAAGTTTAATACCTATGTTTGAAAGTGTCATGACCAGGGATCTTACGAAGTTTGTAAATCACGGCATCACAGAAGTCAGATTGTCATAGTCCTTGTCCCAGAAGACTTCTTAATTTGTTTTTATATTTTAAAAGTAGAGATTTTAGAAGGTTACGATAATAACATTTTGAAGGGTCTTTTTCGAAATGTACGGCAGCGGTAACGCCGAATGTAAGTAGTAGATATCCCCGTCTCAGTGGGGTAACTTAACAATATCAAAATTGAAATCATCTTTCGTGCCATATTATTTATTTAATTTCAATATAAGGATGCAAATCGGGAAAAGAAGCGACAGTATCAGATTGTTAGATTTGTTTAGGTGAAGTTCGAGGAAAGATAGTATTAACCATAGAAAGAGTTGTGCATGTTCATTTTGTCATCCCGATACCATCAGGTGTCATTAAAGGATTTAATTACATCTGCCTGAGTATCTGGAGAAATACTCAACATGAAATATCTTTCAAAATAATACAAAAACAAATCTGCGACGAAAGGTGAAGAGTTCGTACCCATAGGGATACCAACACTTCTGCGATAAACTGTAGTTCTATACCTGACGAAAGTATCGTCTAATAGGAAAGTAATTACTTCACAAACGTTTTGGCAAGTCCACTTGTCCAAATTACCGTTAGTAAAAACCTATTTAATACTTTTGCCGGCCAAATATGTATTTTTTTTTCTAGCAAATGTGTTTTGAATTAGAACAATAAGCTTGCCTTTGATAAGGTTTTGTGTGTATGGTTGAGCAAAGTGTGGAAAAGGCGCACGTATAGATAGATGTTGACGCTAATTGGTACATGGTATAGATATTTTGACCTGGAAATAGGGATTCACAACATATCGGGAACACGCACTTTTAAAGTTAACAAATGTTTACACAATTTAAAATAATGATGGAATTTTTAAATTTAATTGGTTTTTATTAATTACAAAGCAGATTACTATTGTATATAAGGTGTACAGAAATAAAACAGATACTTGTTTATTACTAGTAACAAAATTCCTTCTCAGATTAACTTATTTCCAGAAGCGGAATGAAATCTTGTTCTTGTTCGAATTGTAGTTTTTTTGTGGAGTAACATGCTATCGAGACTCCAAGAGATCCCCTTTTCAGTATTTATTGACATTCACTCTAGCGTTTGTTTAGTGCTGTGTGGCGGCCGTAAAAAGTCGCCCCGGCTAAAAATCAGTAGTGTTATTACTAACTGGTCCTTTGGGATCTTGAAGCCCAGTCACTGTCGCTTTAAAATATAATATCGATTAAGGCGGTGCTAGGAGGCATGAGAGGTGTTGCACTTCACATTACCTCTCATGAACAGACTCAATAAAAAATAAAACCGAGTCTGCTACATTTATCTCTTGTTTGTGTTTGTTGCCTCCAATGGATCCCATTTTCAGTATTTACTGACATTCACACTAGCGTTTGTGGAGTGCTGTAAAAGGTCGCCCGACTACAAATCAGTAGTATTATTACTTACTGATCCCTTGGGATCATCAAGCCCATTGTGGCTTTAAAAGTAGAATACTGCTTAAACCGGTAATAGGAGGCATGAAAGGAGTTCCACCTCATATTACCTCTCATGAACATACTTAATAAAACAAAGTCTGCTTCTTCTGTCTCTTGTGAGTGTTTGTTGCGTCCAATAGATCCTCTTTTCAGTATTTATTTAGATTACCACATGATTATATATTTCAGTTATAAGCAACCACAACAATATAAACACTACGTACCAAACATTTATTTTCAACTCTAGCTTGGAGATATCAATCGGTATCGAACTATTGTAATTTTGATTACACTAATATTTGTTTGTTCAAACAACTCTTTATCCAGAAAAATGCGATGTATCTGTAGATCAAAGTGATTTACAATATTGATTTTCGTTACTAAAAGTATTCAATCCTGCAATGTCATACCTTTTATATTTTACTCGTTTCAAAAACATCACGAGTGTCTGGTATTACTAAAAAGGTCATGTATTTCCAAACAAATAACACATGAACTCATCCACCTATAAGTTATAGTTATAACAAGAAAAGTCATATACTATGACGACGAGCGGCAATAAAAATGAAAATTGTAGAATATATTTGTTTTAATTCATTGCATTGGAATTAGAGCATCATGTGTGGTTTGTTTGTGTAAAATTAATAGCGAGTTTTATTTGGTGTAGCAATGGCAGGGAACAAAATGGAAAAGCGAAATAAAGATAGAAAGTTTTTTATTTGAAACTAAACGTCCAATTTAAGTGATTTGCTATAACCAAGAAAGTGCTATATTCGCTATTTTTATATTAAGCAAAGACTCGAGGAGCTGGACAAAAACGACCTTCGTTAAAACCGACAATTCGCTATAGGTGTTTTCGGCTATAAATATGTATTCCGGCTATATGGATTCTTTTGACTATAAATAATGTTTTTAAAGCACAATTGTATAACAAGAAATCCGTGGATTCACATGTCTCGCCTAACGGGGGCTGGACTTAAAAATAAAAAGGTCAATGGTGCTTAAATGAAAGTTTGTAAACATTTTAGTAACTAAAAACAATTGAGTTTGCCGTTTGCTGAGATGACATTTATGTGCATTTGTTTTAAAAACAAAATGCCATTCTATTAAAAACAAGAGGCCCAAGAAGGCCTGTGGATGCTCTACTGGCTAAAACGGGTCTTATATCAAGGGTTGTCGACATAAAATTCCCATCAGTAGTTTTTTAAAAACATTGCAAAAAAACAACAGGGATAGGATGGCCTTAGATCGCTCTGGTAATCATGGGCAATAAGTCTGTTGTGTCTAGTCTGGCATGGGCATTTTTCAATTTGTCCCACTTTCTTCTATGAATGAAATTTCATAAAAATGGTGGGGGAGGGGTGTACAGATTTAACAAAGGAAAATAAAATTTAGCATTTTTCAACAAATCAAGGACCATAACCTGTCGTTACTAACTAGATCTAGCTGGTTTTCGAACTTGTCCTAAATTTCATTGATATACCATTCTTTGCACAACTAGACATCATACTGAGGCTTCCTGCCAAATTCATATACAAATCCAACAAGTCGTTTCGGAGGAGTAGCGCCGACAAGAAATTTAAAGTAAAAATGTCAAAGTGCCATAAGTCCGTCATAAATCAGCAAACTGGAACAAAAGCGCGATACGCACAACTAGACATCTACCGATACTTCCTGCCAAGTTTCGTTGAAATCCAACAAGGCGTTTAGGAGGAGTAACGCCGACAAGAAATTTAAAAAAAAATGTCAAGGGGCCGTAACTCCATCAAATATCAACGAACAGGGAAAAAAATGCAATAGGCACAGCAATGCTTCCAGCTAACACGGCGTTAACACCAAAAAAAAATTTAAAAAAAATACTAATAAATATATATATATATACTAATAATAAATATAGAATTTTTAACTAAACCAAGGGCCATAACTCCGCTGTTATTGGTCCGATCTGGCTGGTTTTCGAACTTATGCGAGCTTTTATTGATATTAACAATCTGGTAAAGTTTGGTAAAGATCGGATGCAAAATAAAGGCCTTTGGCCGGTAGAGCTTAATATCATCAGCTCCAAAATGTAGGTCAAGGTCATAGATGAAATCCCTAAGACACAACTATGTCAAAATAGAATATGTTTTCTTCCAAAGATTAAGCTATAAATTAGGTTTAAAACATCTAGTGCATAATTCTAGTTCATGAGAAAGTGATGTAAATGTAACAATTAAAGTTATCTGACCTTTGCTTGGATGGTGAAGGTCACATCCACATTTGCTTTGTCACGTTGCAATGTACCACTCAAGATACAACTATAAGCAAAGTTTGAAAGGTCTTAATGCATACAGTTTGTGAAAAAGTGACCTAAACTCCAAAGTTGAAGATAAAAATTATAAGGTTATCTGTCCTTGCTTGGAGGGTCAAGGTCACTTTCACATTTGCTTGGTCACGTTGCAATGTACCACTCAAGATACAACTATAAGCAAAGTTTTAAAGGTCTATAGTGCATACAGTTTGTGAAAAAGTGACCTAAACGCAAAAGTTGAACCTAAACATTATAAAGTTATCTGCCCTTTGCTTGGAAGGTCAAGGTCACTTCCACATTTGCTTTGTCACATTGCCATGTACCATACAAGATACAACTATAAGCAAAGTTTGCAGGGTCTAGTGCATACAGTTTGTGAAAAAGTGACCTAAACGCAAAACTTGAACCTAAATATTATTAAGTTATCTGCCCTTTGCTTGGAGGGTCAAGGTCACTTCCACATTTGCTTTGTCACATTGCCATGTACCATCCCAGATACAACTATAAGCAAAGTTTTTAAGGTCTAGTGCATACAGTTTGTGAAAAAGTGACCTAAATGCAAAAGTTGAACCTAAAAATTAGTAAGTTATCTGCCCTTTGCTTTGAGGGTCAAGGTTACTTCCACATTTGCTTTTTCACGTTGCGATGTACCACCCATGATACAACTATAAGCAAAGTTTGAAAGGTCTAGTGCATACAGTTTGTGAGAAAATGACCTAAACGCAAAACTTGAATGTTGACGCCGCCGGAACAGTAACACCTTTGTCTCTTTTTTTCTTCGAAAAGGGAGAAAAAAACACACTCTGAATATGTATGAATAATTACAATTGACATACGGTAATAATATGATGAATGACTATCAAATGTACATATTTTTAAGTTCATGCTGTACAAAAACAATATTAATGATCTTGAAAAAAAAATTGTATGTACAACTCAGTATGTCAGGTCCCTGCCAAGACTTGAACTTGAATCTCTTTTCTCGAAAGAAAAGCGTGTTTCCTTACACTACAGAGATCGCCCAGACATCACAAAAAGAGTTTACAAAACTAAGCTAAATTAATAAAGATGTAGATCAAAAGAATGTCAAACTAAAACTATCACTGAAGGTTATTAATACCCTTGCAAATGCATACCCCATGACTTCATGTATATGCGCAGTTCCACTTCATACTGATGCTTCTCACAATGTTTGGGGTATGACAGAGGTCACAGTGACCTTTTTTGGTACGCGACACACCACTATCCCAAGATGTATCCACATACCAAGTTTGGTATCTCTAAGTGTTATTGTATTGAAAATATGGTCCGGACAAGCATTTTCTATGACAGAGGTCACAGGTCAAGGTCGCAATTACCTTATTCTGGTACGCGACACACCGCTATCCCAAGATGTATCCAAATACCGAGTTTTCTATCTCTAAGACTTAGTGTTATAGTATTGAAAATACGGTCCGGACAAACATTTTCTATGACAGAGGTCACAGGTCAAGGTCAAAGTCACGGTGGCCTTATTTTGGTATGCGACACACAGCTATCCCAAGATGTATCCACATACCAAGTTTGGTATCTCTAAGTGTTAAAGTATTGAAAATACGGTGCAGACAATAGGTCAAAGAGTCTGTGGACGCTCTACTGGCTAAATGTGCAGGGGACCGTAACACATTTTCAACATTCATGGCAATGATATAGGCCACTAGTTGTTAAATGCCAGCCAGGGTAGCAGGAGAACTAGTCTGTACAAAGTGAGTGTATTACAGGGTTCCCACAGTTTTTTGAGAACAAAACTCAAGGTCTTTTCCAGGTTTTCCCACTGTTTTCAAGGACAATTTATACCAGTGTTTGTCCGTCACCGTTGTTGCAAAAACGTTAAATTGTTCGCAGTACTAATATGTGACACCACACAAGATGTTAGTTTATTGTTTTTGACAAGTATTGACTTTAACCCGCTGTTTTTAAGGCCGTTCTCCCTCCTATGAAGGAAATTTAGTGTTGACATTTAACTTGTTCTCAGACGACATGCTTTATCGATTCAAATGATTAGACGCTTGCACATACGACGGAACATTGCGAGTTTCATTCGTAAATACTCGGCTAAAATTGTCAACATATTTTACAGCGATCGAAAACAAAAGTACAATTTGGGGTTCACATTTCATTGATCAGAGCATAACACATCTTTACGATTGTTCACGAGTACCAATGGTTAATTTTTATTGGCTTTAAGTACAAAAAAAAGCGCGGAGAATTAACTACAACAACAACAACATTCTGCTGAACTTTCTCTTCAGTATTTTGTCTCCATTGGACCAATAATAGACGCCAGAACTAATTAATAGCGTTTGGGAACTACGCTTGTTGTTCAGCCATACCCGTTCTGATTCGCCGACACTCAGGCCGAATCCGCTTGCAGTCGCTGACGCAGACTTTCCGAACAGCGACCTGATGTCTGCTTGTTTTTCCGCCATGTTTACGATGTCGATATAAAAAAAAAACAGTCTGACTGGCTAGCGATATATTGCATCACACTCCAATTGATTTTAGCGTGAATTGAATCACAGTCTATATGACGCGTAGGTTACCTGGTAACAAACAAACACCTGTTAATCTGGGTCCTGCAAACGACAATACGGAACAAAATTACGCGTCGGAAATGATCCAGATTTGAAATCTTGCAAATCTTGCAACATCGTGTTTGAACGATAGTTCAACTTAATTTTTATAGTGCAAAAAGGTCACTCGACCTGTCGGACGACCAGACGCCAAATGTTACTCGTCCGCAGGCAGCTTGCACTCGCTAATGCGAGTGGAATTTTACACCCCTGCTTACGTAAAGTATGGAATATCAATTGACGTACACCTTTATTTTTATAAATCACCGGGATTCCACACTTGGAGAGGCTACACAACACTATTTTTTTCCCGAATAAATCCCGGTTTTTACTGATTTGGGTAAAATTCGAGGGGTTTTCATGGCCTGGAATTACTGTTTTCAAATTCCCGACTTTTTCTCGATTACCCGGTATGGGAACCATGACATTATGTCCTTTAATGGGGCATAACACCGCCGAAAGTCATTCAACTGGAACACAACAATGACATGCGCAACTACACATGGCACTAATCATCCCTGCCATTGTATCAAGAGAACAGACATGTGACAAAGTTTGTGTATTAAAACTTTAAAGAACTCAATATCATTAACCAGTACACAACAATGGCAGTGCAACTAGGCATGGTATAGTTCTATGACATAAAACGTCACAGAACAGAGCTACAGATAAGCAACGTATTTGCGTAAATTCCCAGTTAAAACTCCCTAAATACACAATTAAATGATTTTTGGGTGCGTACCAATTACGTTTAACAAATTAATTACGCAAAATAACTGTTTTTGTCAGCGTATCATATTTTATCCATTATCATTATCAAATGGAATGCATCGCCGTTTCCAGTCAATTCTCAAATAAGCGAGCCATTGAGATTGGCTAAATGTGACTGGTTATCAAGTTTATTTTTTTTCACTCGAAAGTAAATCCTTCAGGAACAAAAATGTTGTATTCAGTCTATTTTTAATTATTCGGCATCACCGAAGCACTCAACTTTCTCTAAACGTCGTCAACATGGCGAAAAGAGGCGCAGGTGTTTGAACTCAGTGCAAGAATATTCATTATCGCTTAATATTAATAACTAACTCAGAACACAATAATAACTAACGTTGCTAACTCAGAACAACGTAATAACTAACGTTGCGACGTTGAGTCGTGACGTCAATAAAGTGTTGCTGACGTCGACGTCATCCGCCGATAACTTTCAATAACATGCGCTCGTTCGTGAAAAGAACCACACGCCTACCTCTTGTAAAGGATTTCCCTATAATCGATCCCAGCAGTTAAATAATCTCTATATAATTCATATAGGGCCCTGGTTTTGTATCATAACACAGAAGTTCAGAGAGATATTGCACAGGGTATAGTTCTCCCTGTACACTGGACAGACTACTTTACATCCCTCCGAAGGATGACCTATATTCACAGTACTATGCCCAAGTAAGATACTGCGGGAGTTTGTTTGAAAAATCCGGGATGTGACCCCACTGGAAATCAAACACGTGATTTCTGGGACTCGAGTCAAGAATGCTTAACACTTGGCGACCGCAGGGTTAAGTTTCCAAAATTATATGGAAACAAAAGAGCACAAGATGTTTCGAAAGATAAACATTCAAGAAAAATAGGTCTGAAAGTCTCCTGAAACATGAAGTCATACACAAATAGACACATTCGGACGGTATACACAGGGTCTGAATGACCCTGACTACCACAACAGCCATGATTCTCACGTCTCAGTCTAGGTATTTTGTTCTTTTTTTAGTTTAGATACTACAGATTACCAAATATGCAAACGACGACTAGAAACGTCAGGGAATGTTAATGCGCACACAACCTTCCAATTGTTCACTCGAATATTTAAACATGCAGAATGAATAACAAATAAGTTATCATTTTACGTAGTCTAGATCATCTGCTTGCTTGTTTAAAAAATTATCAGGCGTCGATCAAGACTAATTTCATAGTTTAATATTTCATATCACTCGGTGCAGAGAAGCGCAAAGGACCGTAACACAGTCTACTAATTTCATGTAGGTCAATCCGTGACAACGCAAACAATACACGTACACAAAACATTCATAAACTGAAAATGTGAGCTAACTTTATAGACACTAATGACAGGAGAGAGTGTACACTTGCACATATTCTACTTACGATAAATTGTTTCGTCCTAACTGGAGCACTCTCGCTGCACAAAAGAAAACAAAATAGAGGTTTCTGTTTTAGCTGCTATATTATATGTTTTTATGTTTACAAATGTTTTGTCGGAAAATAGCTCATTAATGTTATAATTTGTTTGTGAAAACCGACTTAAAATAAATCTTCTTGTATCTTGTATCTTGTATCTTGAGGAATGGCCGCATCAAAACGAAAATGGAATGCTATGACGTCAGGCTCTTCCAGTAACACATTACTTTCATGAAACGCCTCCCGAGTATTGGCGATCTGTGCAGTGAGATCTAAATCAACTTTATGCTCACTATAAAAACAGATACATCTATATAAATCTTCCTTGGAATTTTATTAGAACAAAATGTATTTCACATCGATTCAAAAACATATACAGAAAATGATATTCGCAATTAACTATCTCCATACACGATGGGTACAGCGAATTCACGCTTCACTGTGCACTACCTGCAGCAGTATATGGATTCTCGAATTAGGTCAAACATCATCACAGTATTAGAGCGTTCTAATGGTTTCCATAAACAGTAATAGTTATCTGAAGGTCTTTATTCATGAATAATAACGCTCTATGAAAAGTAATCATTATATTACGTGACGGTAACCCTCAATTTTTTCTAACAATGTATCCTAAAATCGATTCAATGCAACTAGTGTAAAATGCACGTTTGCGCATGAATACATACATGGTTTACGATACACATTATCACATATGGTCAGATCAAAACTAACCCGATTAACTTTTACTTTTAGATGCAGAGAACAAACGATACGGGTAAGAGTAATGTATATTGTTACACAAAATAAACAATCTCCTCTGTAATTGTATGTATGGGGTTAACGAAGCTTGTAACAATATTTCTGTCATATCACTACGGTTACCTCACCCAGTCTCATTATATTGACACCGGGTCGACCACTCCTAGAACAACCCTTTATGTGCTGATCGTCAAGCAGTAGAGCTATAAGTACCATTGCTGTGACGTCTTTGGTGTGACGATTAACTAAACCCACGAACTCGAGCAGTAATTAGCATTACAATTTAATTATAGAGAGCATTTCAAAAGCACATACCTACATGTCTTTAAGCCTAAATTGTCGTACAAGTCCGTCTTTGTCCTTCACGAGGCAACTCTACAGCTGAACCTGGCAAAGTTCATTTGAGGTAATATAATATGCAACTCCTCTCAAGCCCCCTATCACCGGTTTAAGCGGTTTTATACTTTGCCACAATGTCGACGGTCCCAGCGACCAGCTAGTAATAACACTAGTGATTCGTAGCGCTTTGAAACTCTTTATCGTCGTCACACAACACTAAACAATGTCAATGCATACAGAAAAGTGCCTAATCTGAAAGCAAAAAATACAAATTTTCGGTTTACAATGGGTCATCCGTATTTTAGATTCTCTATATTTATTACGTATTTAACAAAAGAAACAGTTTGTGAATAGTTGCTTATTTTATGGATTGAACGAATAAGTGTTGTTCAACCAGAATAGTTTTTTATTGATCGTGTTATTTCATAAAAAAGAATCAATCTCTGTTCATGCTACGTCTTTATCAGCAGTGGTAGGACTAGTATTACTGGTAGTATTTGCAGGGTGAGGTTGAGGACGAGTGTTTCAGTCAACTTAGTTAAAGTTGTATTACGTTGATAGGCATCTTTTGTTATAAGCAGTATTTAGTTAAATATCATTCAAAGTAGATATACAAGTAAAACACACATAACAAATAAAAATGGGACTCCTTAAAATCAACGACCGCAAACAAACGAGACAAGTAGCAGGCGTCTTATTTGGCCTTTTATTTATCTTTAAACTTTTCTTTGTTTCTGTGTGTGTTTGTGGTTGACTGTCGTTCTTGGATGCTGCTTTACCTGTTTGATTTTTATATCTATATTGGTTCTATTGAGCATGCTCATGAGAAATAATGCGCAACACCTCTCACGCCCCATAGCACCAGCGTAAGCAGTATTCTACTTTCAAGCCATGAAGATTTGGCTCAATGACCCCAAACGCACCAATAAGTAGTAAAAAAATCGAACAGGAAAAGTAGCATTCAAGGACGAGGAAGACAGTCAACCACAAACACACACAAAAACAAAGAACAACGTTAAAGATAAGACATAAAAAACACAAAAAACGTATACACATTTAGTACACTGTTCTGTGTGACTCAAACCATATCAATATTTCGAAATGTTCCAGCATGTACGGAACGCTGTGTATTAGTGGTAGAGAGTTAGACCCAGGATCGCAAAGTCGTGATTCGATCTCCGCCATGACCATAATTATGTGTTATGTACCTGACCAAGACATTTTATCTGCATCAATTCTGGTTTCTGCACCGGAACATTTTTGCGAGTGATTAAAATAAGTTAGAGATCTTTCTCTACAATCGATGTAAAATAAATATTTGTAAAATAAATAAGTTAAACTAAAATGTTGAAGACATATAATATATCACCAATTAGTATTATTTTCATTTATGATTCTTTTGGATCATTTTATACGATTTAGAGATTTAGATTTAAAGTTATATTACAATTGTGATGTCGTCAATTGCGATATACTTATAATGATGTAAATTCATCGAGAGTTTGTATCGAAAATATTTGTAAATTTGTATTTCCATTTCGATGTAATATCATTTATTTTATTATGTAGATGTTTAGTTTGTTTAAACTTAAATAGAACTCAATATACCAGAACTAATTTGGATTATTTGAATTTCTATCTTTAAAGGCATTTGCTGTAGTTTTCCATGCGCAGCTTTTTTGGGCGACTTCTCTTCTAAACTATTAGATGGATTTTCCTACAAATTTACAGGAATGTTGCTTTTGATGTCTAGTTGTATATTTTGTCTTTATTTAAATAAAGGCCTATTATTAGATGCATAAAAAAGGAAAAATATAGCATTTTGTAAACATTCCAACAAAATTAAAAAAATTAAGCATAATGGTATGGTTCCAAAAACCAATAATAAATCTAAATATGCCTGATGACCTATTATATTTAATTGAATATATTGTCTAAATATATGTTCAAATAAGTGCCTAGGAAGTTTGAACAAATTCTGTTATTAGGAACATAACAAAAAGGGAAAATATACCATTTCTATATAATTTCATACACAACTTGGCCTTTTAGCATAAGGGTAGGGTTTCAAATTATTTTTCTAAACAAGCATGGGGACTTATCATTTTTATTATACATTTTGTTTTTATATATGTTAAACTATGTGCTTAGAAAGTTTAAAAAAAATCTGTTATTGGGAACATACAAAAAAAAAAGGAAATAATATCATTATCGGCTAATTTGTGCATAAATTGTGGTAATGGTCTCAACAGATTTTGTAAAAAAATATAGGTTTTATATAAAGATGAGCTTTAAATGTTATTGTAATTAAATGTTCTTTACTTTGATACAATTTTAGCAGAATTGTGACCAATGAATAAATGATTAGACTTCAAAAATATCTTATTTAGCTATTTCATGGACTTGTTCAACTTTTTGGACAGATTGACATGACGGTGGCATTACAAATTATTTTTTAAAATGTTAACAAGCATGGTGACCTACCAGTATTTTTGCCTTTTCTGTCTATATTTATAACAGACTTACTGTACAAAAAGTTTAAAGAAAAACTGTTATGCAGAAAAAACTATAGAAAATGTCTTTAAAAATAGATGCATAATAGAACCGAACAGAACAGAACTAATAAGCAGTAATTGTATTTAACGTGTACGTAGTATATCGTTAGTTTCAATGTACAATTGTATACGTGCATAAGTAAGTAAGTAAATAAGTAGGTAAGTAAGTAATTGCTTTGTTTATACAGGGTGACTCAATTGGCATAGTCCATATTCCTTGAGGCCCTCTTCATAACATATTTATACATATATTACAACAAGTAAACGCAATTTATCAAATACCTCTGGGCTTAAGTATGAACACATATCATAGCATATGAGAATACAACCTAAATATACTACAATTTATACATATACATAGATACATTTGTACAGTCAATACATCATTACTGCTTTCTTCCCGAGGAATTAGAATATGTAAACGACTACGCTATATTCAGATTCGATTTTTCCGTTATTTGGCTTAGGTATTATGAAAATTGTATTTGTATTTAATTGATGTGTTTTCTCATTTACTTTCGTAAGAAACAAGTCCCTTAGATATATTAAATATTAAATACAACAAGTCGTGTCATATCCATGCAGAATTGTTTATTTTTATTTTGGTGGTGTATTCTTTTTTTAGCAAGCGTTTGCACATGAGTCATTGAGGATCAGCAGATTCAAATAAATTCATACATAGACTTAATTCACATCAGTCTCAAGTTGCGAAAGGCAATGCTTTGCTATGATATCTAGCTATATAACATAAACGAGTTGCATCATGTGTCCTCATTAGTTCTAAGAGTTTAAATATGCTAGATCTAATATAACAGCAAGTCTGCTCAACACCTTTATGTTTGTCTTTTATTATTGTTAGTTTTGCTAAATTTTTCTGGTGCTATGGTTTCTGTTGAATCATTCCTCTCATTTGTAAAAAATGTCGTCTATGGACCCTATATCTCATTTTTGTCGCATTTATCTCATAACATGGCTTCTGGGAGTGTCATACACACTCATAAAGGTGATCCTGTGGAAGCAACAAACACAATAAAGAGAATCAAGAGAACAGCAGACTCTGCTCGACACCTTTATGTCAGTCTTTTATTATTAATAGTTTTGCTAAATTTCTCTGGTTAATGGGGCAGATTGGTGACATATATCGATAAAATTGTGCATTTTGTGACAAAACACCAAACTTGACACTTAGCTAGACAATACTCAACTGAAAAGTTTTTGCTATGGACCCACGTCAGAGTTTGAAAAATGGCCGCAATTTTCAAAATGGCCGCCAAATATTCCATAAAGAATTAATGAAGCCCATAATTAATTGGTTTCATCCAAAATTTGGGTCAATTCTTTCTTCAAATTGGTCGGCATTTTTAAAATGACCTCCAAAGAATGCTATCTTTTTTTTTTTTAGAAAGCAATCAAAATGTTGATGACCGTTCCAAGGCGGTAGCCCTATTGTCAACCCTTTTATGTTTGTGATGTCATTTGCATTTATTATTGCTTTTTCCTTCTTGTTTGTTTGCGTTTTTGTTTCTGTGTTTTGTGGTTGACTGTCCTCCTTGAATGCTTCTTTCCCTGTCCGATCTTTTTATATTTCTTTACAAAGGTGATGTCTTGCTATACTTCAGGGGTTAGGGGTTTTACACACGTATACATACTATGCCAACTTTGAGACTAGTTTGTCTTAGTTGTCTCTAGCCTTAAGCATTTTTGAATTGTGTTTAAGTTGCTGTCTCATCTTTATTAACGCCGTTTAGTTTATAATAACTCGTAAGTATACATCCAGTGACTGGTGGTACATTTTCAACTGCTTTTGTTTTCTTACTTAATTTTCGATTCGGTGGTTCCACTACTCCGGCCGATAAAAGGCTCTGGGTATCGTTTAAACACTCATAGGATATGTAGTCTGCTTTTTGATTTAGTATTTTGGCTGTTACTTGTGATATGCAGGCTTCATAACCGCTGGTCCCAACTAAATTCCATTTTGTTTATTTTGCTCTTCGAGGCATAGTATTTTGTTAGATACCGGGACCAAAAATGTTGCATGTGTCGTGTTCGGCCGTTTTCAAAGGTACATTTTCATACTCTTTTATATAGCACAGTGGCGTTGCTTGTGCAGTGTGGCGGCAGTAAAACGTCTCCCTGCGCTTGCAATCAATACTGTTATTTATTCGATCTTTGGAGAATCGCTGAACCCGATATTTAGTTATCGGTGATACATTTTCAATTGCTTTTGTTTTCTTACTTAATTTTCGATTCGGTGGTTCCACTACTCCGGCCGATAAAAGGCTCTGGGTATTGTTTAACCACTCATAGGATATGTTGTCTGCTTTTTATTAATTCTTTTGGCTGTTACTTGTTATATGCAGGTTTCATGACAACCCTTTCTTTCCAACTATGGTTAATAATATTTATCCTAAAGAACTTCAGCTTAACAAAGCTAATATATCTGATAATAACGCTTCTTTTCTTGATTTAGATCTCTCGAAAATCTATGACAAGAGAGATGATTTTAATTTTGACATTGTTAATTATCCCCACTTGGATGGGGATGTTCCCCGAGCAACTTCTTATGGGGTGTAAGTGTCTGAACATAATCGTTTTTCAAGAGCATGTACTCGATTTGAGGACTTTAATATTCGTAATATTTGTATAACTAAAAAGCTACTCAATCAGGGTTACCGATACCATAAACTTCGTAAAACCTTTGCAAAATTGTATTATCGCAACCCTGATCTTCTTTCCAAATATAAAAATAATTTAAGGACTCTTCTGCGACAACGACTATCACAATATGACTTCTATGGTTTATCAAAAGAGGTTATGACCCTATCATGTTGCAACGTACTGCATGCTTGGTGGTGGACCCTTTTACAGTTCGCCACTATGCTTTTCTCTTTAATTGTACGATGACTGGACAGGCTGTGGGCACTATGAAGACGCCTACCTAAAGCCCATTGGGACGGTGGAGTTTGATGTTTGTCTATGATCTTTCTTGCCGTGCACTAAATGGTTTATTCTCTTGTTGTTCTGGCTTCTGCCAAGTCATTGAGTACCTTCATTGTGGCTTTCTAGGCTATTGTTTTTTTCTGTATTATATTTACACGAATATATTTGTGTTATATTGCCTATTGATGCTGCCTTGTTGGTTAGAGATTTGATCATGGCGGGATTTCTTTATTCACACTGTCCTGTTTTAATGGGATGACAGTAGGGTATGTTTGAGGTTTGGTGCACCCTAGAACCGGTTTAACCCTCCAGTGGCCTACTTTGCCACTGACCCTTCCAAGGCGGTAGCCCTATTGTCAACCCTTTTGTGTTTGTGATGTGTTTGCATTTATTATTACTTTTGCCTTCTTGTTTGTCTGTTTGCGTATTTGTTTCTGTGTTTTGTGGTTGACTGTCCTCCTTGAATGCTACTTTCCCAGTCCGATCTCATTA